>JANEHU010002121.1:0-141072 GCA_027563435.1 Nasonovia ribisnigri
ATTGTATTAACATTTATAGAAAAAAAAAACATTTTAAAATGTTCGTAAACAGCTCAAAACGAGTCAAAATGTTTTGAAATATTTTAATATAATACTATGATTGTTAAAGTTGTAGAAACAACGGAAATACGTTTCATACAAAAAAATAATGATAAATATTGTATTTTAGATTTAGCATGTTTTTCATCTTGAATGTAACACGGCGTTCAGTGTATGCAATATTGATACATACGATCGATTATTAATATTATACTATTACAACAATAAAAATATTATAGTAACAACAATATTATAGATGTTGTATTACCTACATTTAATTAAAATTAATATTTTAAAATTCCAACAAAATAACAAAAATCGTTGTTTTACTACACATTTTAGTCATTTTTTATACGTTTTGTCACCAATGTAATATGCTTATAAAATAAAAAAAAAATTTTATCACATCAATTAAATATTTTTAAATACTAATGTAAGATATTAATAATATTTTTATTTAGTTAGAATTCAATTTCATATAATATCGTATACATTTTTACAAGATAGATTATGTTTGTTACAACACGCTCTAAGATTTTCATTTTTGACTTTAAGGGGAGCAATGAATGTATTAATTTTACAATAGTGTGTTTTTTTTCCTGTAAACACTAAACAAAATGCTTCGATTTTCAGCATCTTTTCTGATGAGAAAGTGAATTTAGTTGGTACATAACTTCTTTAGGTTTTAGACGTCTAATTTGAAAATTCACAGTAGTTTTCAAAACGTCGGTTAAAACAAAAAAAAAAAAAATTAAAGTTCAACAGTTATACCAAGTTTGTAGTTTTTACTATTTATTCGACCTTTTTAAAATAGTCTATCGGTTATTTTCTTCTCAGAGGTCTAATCTATCTAAGGAAAGACGTTTTATACAAAAAAATAATAAAAAATATTATATTTTAGATTTACCATGTTTTTCATCTTGAATGTAACACGGCGTTCAGTGTATGCAATATTGGTACATACGATCGATTATTAATATTATAGTAACAACAATATTATAGATTGTGTGTTACCTACATTTCATTAAATTTAATATTTTAAAATTACAACAAAAGAACAAAAATCATTATTCTTTGTTATTTTATATATAATTTCATCCAAATTTGAACATAAAATTAAACTGTAAAAAAAAAAAGTTGTTTTATATTTTTGAGATTTTTTGTTTACAGAATTACTTACGTGGAGTGGAACTTTTTTAAATGTTCAACCCTTAGCTATGAAAGTTGAACATTGCATACATTTTTAAGTACAAAATCATTTTTATATTTTAAATTTGATAAATGTTGTTTAAAACGGAACTTTAAATAGTTTAAATTTTTGAAAAATATTTTTCAACTATTATTGTGACAATATATCAGGAGCCTTGTATTCATTTTTCACACTTTTTGATCCAGTAAATGAACAATTTTATTGATAATTACAAAAAAAAAAAAGAAATGAAATTTGAAAATGTCTAAACAGCTCAAAATGAGTTAAAATGTTTTGAACATTTTATCAAGTATAGGAATAGATATAATAAACATTATATAAATTTCAAGTGTCTACGATAATTCGTTTTTGAGTTACAACAAAATAAGATAATCCAATGTGAGTGTATATAATATAATGTCGTACAAATTTGACTTTCCTGTAGAAATTTTTTTGTCTTTGATAAAACTATACAAACTCATGAGATAATAATAATAGTAATAACTTTTAATACATTTTCAAATCTTAGATTCAAAAGAAAATTATTTATGAATTTCTATCACCAAATAATTTGCACATTTTCGTGATTTTTACGCCTTTTTTTCAAAATTCAATTTTTAAATACTTATAAAAAAATTGTGTCTATGTATTTTTAATTAGAATCCTTGTAATCAGTTGTCCAAGCTTTTGACCCAACGAATAAAATTTTAATTCAATGGATACACAAAAAAAAGGGTTTACGTAAACATTTCATTAGTTATATAGGTCTACCTATGACTAACTTGATTCTGTGCGCTATGCCAATAGACCTTTTGTTCTATCCTTTTATGATTTCTAATTTTCCGGAGTTTGCTGACCCGCAACGTTAGCCAGATAGATGTAAACGCCACCTTCAGGAGTCGGCGATGTTGACCATCTGGTCGCGGACGCCGTTCCTCCTTTGGGCGTTCCTCAGCCATGTATTCGTATTTTTCACGTTGTTGATGTGAAAGTTAGACTCTTGTCTGACGACGTGTGCACGAGTCCGCGCTCGGTCGGCATGTCGGTTGTTCCACCGTTGAAATGCAATGTCGGGCTCATTCAAAAAAATATCCATTGCCATCGTCAGCTCCGGCGGTGCTTCCGCTCTTGTACGCCGTGTTAGCCGTTCGGTGTGTAGCTGTTGTAATGGTTACGGCCGTTTTTGATTTCTATTGCTGTGTTTTTCATAAAGTTGTTGTCTTTGTTCAACACAAATTCGTACGATCACGTAGGTTTTCTTGTCAGTTCGTTGCTCCGCGTAGATTTCACAGGCTCGTGAACGAGGATCTATATTACATCGCTCATGAACGGGCTATCTAAGTAGTACCTCTACAGTACTTTTCACGTTCTCGTGCACGTGCCAAACGATTGGGTGCTCTTCGGTGTCAAGTTCCGGTTTCGAAAACAAAGCTCAGCAGGTCCGTGTCCTTCTCGACATCAGCTCAAGACATCATCCATTGCTGCAGAAGTGTTTTTTTTATTGTATGAACTATTATGTTAGTATTATAATTTGATTTTGAAAATTTTCACTGGCTTCTGCTATTTATCTATACAATGAAGTTGGAACTAAATGTATTTTTGGTTAATTTTTAAAACTATTATTTAATTTATAAGATATTTTTAAGTGTCTTCTCAATTTTACTATTAATTTGTTAAAAATAATAGTTCCCTAAATTAAGTTATACATATCAATTTGATTTTTTTACTAATAAATAATACAGTGGTTCCTTAAACTGAGTTGTACATTTGTACATGTTAATTTGTTTAAGAAATGCGATTATTTTGTTGGTGTTGTCATGGATTGGGCTGAAGGCTTCGAAGAGGTTGTCGGGCAATTCTAGTATTTTCATGGTATCTTCATGGTTACGAGAACAAGTGGACAAGAAGGTGCTTGACTGTGGAGGTTCTCCGTAGGTTTGGCACATTACAGGTTTTTCTCTGCGCATAAAATGTCCGTGGGACATCTTTGAGTGACCTATGTCCTATACAACATTTGTGGTTTGGTAAAAAGGAAAATGAATTGATGATTGAATTAATGTATTAATTAAATCCGAGATGTTAAAAATAAACGTATTTAACGCAACATCTATAATAATATAATTATCGTTACTATAATATTGTTTCTGTGGTAACAGTATAATATTAATAAATAATAATCGATCGTAAGTATTATCGAATACGCCGATCACAAACGAACAAATTAATTATAAGCATTTTTATTAAAACTTCGACATACAATGACGATCGAGTCGCACGATCGCCATTATTTTATAGAATGTGAGCTGTTTTGGTTTTATATTTGTTACCAGTAATTGCTTTCTTAACTTAGTTAATATTTTTTATACATTATGCATGGTGTAATACACCCTTATGTAACATATAATATGTACTCATATTATTAAAATTATTATTGTTGAGAATGAAATTTAAATGATATTGATTGATGGAGTTGCGTGGTCAACAATTCAACTCCCAAAGAAGTGGTCGTTGGATATAGATTTAGAAATCTTCATATTTCAGTCTTTAGATCGGTCGAACATTTTTGTTCATCGGTGTATCGCTAATGGTGTCGCGGTCGTTATCGCAACGACCGCGGCGTCTCCATCGACGTTCACGAGATCGCGACCGACAACTGGCCCGGCCAGCGGCGGTGGTGGCGGGTAGCTTTCGCTGGAACGTTGTCGCGACAACTTATAGTTATTTTATCGTACGTATTTTATCTAAACATAAAAACGTGTCCAATTATTCATCTAAACACAGTACAAGTGGCACAGTCGGAAAAGGAGTAAGGTAAGTACAAATTTTAATAAAAATAATTTTACGTAAATAATTAAAGTAAATTAGCACATATCGGGTTAAAAAAACCTACAACAGGTGTCCTGATCGTACAGGTACCTAATAGTTTATTCTAATTCTTATTTTAAGTAAAATATTAAGGGTTTGTCCAATCTAAAGTGGAAAATTTTGCGAAATTCGTGAAATTTTAGTGTAATTCCTACAGAGCTAAACTTGGTTTAGACTATTTATAGATTGGAAAGTACAGTTTTGCCAGCGATATCCCGAGCTACGTTAATCTCATATCTAGAGTACTTTAATTAGGTAGATAATAACAATTATAATTTAATAGTCACAATGGGCAGTAAATGAATTAGTGAATTAAATATTGTTGAGATTAACCGGGAGTTACATAAGCGTAGAATTGATACTGGAGGGTCTAAGGTCGATAAACTCTTAATACATGAGGAGTTTATTCGTACAAAGGAACGAATTGACCCAGGATCATTGCGGTTTGAGGTAACTGGAGAGTCGTCAGTCAAGGTACCGGAGGGAAAAACATCAGAGGCCCAAAGTGAAGAGGATGAGATCAACTCTGAAAAGAGTTTGATAAATCAGTTCATGGAGCAGATGTTAGATAGGCTGGAGGGGTTGGAAACAACGGTCGACAAGCAGCAACTAACAATCACTTCTCTCAGCGAGAGCGTGGAACTCTTGGAGTGGGAGTTAGCCGAAGAAAAGCTTAGGACGACCGAACGGGTGAAGCAAGCAAGTTGCTCATGCCGTGGAAATCACCAACAACCATCCACCATTGATATATCCGGAGAAAATTAGATTTGCCCGGTTGAAAGTCAAAGGCAGAGTAGTTTTTCCGGTGTAAAACGCGTGCATTTCCCGGATAGCCTGCTCATCCCTCAAAATGAGCTGAATATGGCCCGTGCGTCGATACCAGAGTTTGCCGGTAAGAGGGAGGAAGACCCAGTGCGGTTTTTGCTCCAGGCCGAGGCAATACTTGAGGAAACTGGTATCCACAAGGCTAGATGGGTGACCGTTTTGGCCCCTCAGCTGAAGGCACAGGCAGGAACATGGCGGGGAACCATGAGAGCGTTGGACTTACCATGGCAAGAGTTCAGGTCCGAACTATTGGAGAAGTTCAACGGGGACGAGTTGCAGTCGAGTCTGCAATCAGATTTGTTGAGCACCGCTCAGATCAAGACCAAAACACTGGGGGAGTACGTCCTACACAAGTACCAGTTGTATCGGAGGTTAAGCCCTGGTCTGACAGAAGAAGCGGTGGTAATGACAGTGATTGGACTCATGCGTGATGAATTTAGAATTCATGCACGAATACAGCGACTGAAATCGTTCAGCAAATTACGAGCGCTTGCCCATGTTCTGGATGGTAGCAAGTCCGTAATATCGAATAAGGCGGGAGTGAGCACTAGCGTACCACCAAAGTTAAAATGGTTGGATAAACGAAAAGCTGAGAGTGCTGAGAAATCTCAAGTGCCAAATCCGAAGCAACGACAATCTTCGGGAGCAGGATGCAGAGTATGTGGTAGTCATGACCACTGGCAAGCTGCATGCCCAAAAAGAAAGTCGGAGTCGGGAAACGCCAAAACGACCGGCCAAATCCATTGAAAGCGACGTTCCGGTAAAGGATCCACAGTTCGTGACAATGGACTGGGTAAATGGTTCGGTGATGGAAACGGGTTCCGATCACCTGGACAACAGGTCGAGAAAATCATTAAGGATCGAAAATGAGATTACAAGATGAGTTAACACAGGAGTTGTTAATTTGTCCGGTCACTTCCGAAGATTTTTCCGAGGAGTTTATTCCTTATCCACGGGAAAAGTGCAAAAGGAGAAACTCAGATACGGACTGAAAGTTCGAGTTGAGGGAACACTTTCGGATCTGCGGACCGGAGTGTTAGAGTCTCCAATCATTGCAACGGTGTCAACAGAGAAAACTACAGTAACGGATGTTCCGTTACCAGCCATAGAACTAGGGTTTGCACTCGGGGCAGTAGTAGCGTTACTGGACACCCAAGCGGCGAGGACCTGGGTCATGGTTTTCCTCGTTGAGCAGCAAGTCGCTTGGGACTATAGCGGTTGCATAATCCACCTGGGGAAAGAAAGATGTGTTTCCGTGAGCTGGAGAAATCCAGTAACTCCGGTCACCGTAGGAGTGGACTTAACAACCGCCGGTTTACCCGAAGGAGAGTACGGTATGCGGGTCAAAGAAGTCCTATGCCAATATCTGGAGGTTTTCTCCGGAGAGGTAGGCAAAACTCGGGTGATAGAGCACCAGATCCGTCTCAAGGATACAAATCTAAAGGCTTACGGATACCTCCGAGAGAAAAACGAGGTGATTGCCGAAATGGTGCGAGACATGGAGGAACAGGGTTTTGTTGAACCTAGCATATCTCCATGGACAGCACCGGTGGTACTCGTGTAGAAAAAGGATGGCTCACGAAGATTTTGCGTTGACTATCGCCGTCTGAACATGCAGACGGAGTCGGACGCTCACCCGATGCCGGACCTCCATGACATGGTCCGAGGAATGGATGGGGCGAGGATTTACAGCACCATGGATTTGAAATCAGGATATTAGCAGGTGGGTCTCTTACCAGAGACACGTCCACTCACGGCGTTTAGGTCCCAAAGAGGATTATTCCAGTTCATAGTAATGCTTTTTGGACTTAAAAATCTGTTGGATGTTTACCTGCCACACGTGTTGTTCTCCGTAAGAAAAAGAGAATACCGAGACACCGGACAGTCACCGGCCAAAATAATGTTTGGCCGGGAGAACAAGGCCGCCGGAGATTGGCAGCTCGAGGTGGCCGAAGGATCTACAGATGCGGGCAAAAATGGTCCGGAGCAGTGTGGAACCCTCCGGTAGAAATCGAAGATTCTCCGGCGGAACCAGGTGATGTTTCTGTGATAGAGGGGGTGACCCGGTGGTTTCCGGTCCCAGATCCTCCAGTACCCATGTACCCAAAGAATCCTCCGAAAGAAGCAATCTGTCAGTAGGGGATTGGGTAATGGGTATACTACAAAGCGCATCCGCAGTCAAGTGCGGAGAAGCGTTTTAACGCGGGGTTCGCCCCGAAATGGTTAGGTCCGGTTAAGTTGGGTAAACCAATAGGAACCGGAGTGTTCTTAACGGAGGGTAAACTCCCTACTAAGTTACATGTCTCAGCGATGAAGCGAGCTGTAGGACCGTCAGATAACACTAACTAATCATACCTTGTTTCAGATGGCAGAACACTCCAATAACCCGCCACCAAACCGCAACAAGCGGCCATCCCGTAGCATGATTGCCACCCACGTGGAGAAGCTACGGGCCATGGCGGGACAGGTGCTCCGAGAAGCCAGTCGAACGTGAATGTCTAGCCATAGTTTGGGCGGTTCAGGCCGTATCTTGAGTTTGGTAAATTTATGTTATTCACAGATAACGCGGCACTCCGATGGCTACAGCAAGCTCGCTGTATCAACAGTAAACTAACGCGATGTGTAGCGCCCATCGCGTTAGTTTGCTGAGTCCCGATCAACATCTAAACTACTTGCAGAGAGTCTTGGAGCGACTCCAGTCTTACGGTCTGACGTGCCAACCAAAAAAATGTACATTCGGGGTGGCACAGATCAAATTCCTAGGTCAGGAATAGACCGGGAACCGGAGAAACTGACGGCGATTCAGGAATTACCGGTTCCAAAGAAGACAAAAGACGTGTTACGGGTGTTGGGCGTTTGTGGTTGGTACAGCCAATTCGTGCCACACTACGCCGAGATCACAGCACCACTCACGAGTCTGTTGGCCAAAGGGACCAAATGGCGTTGGTCAGAAATTGAGCAAGAGGCGTTCCGGAAGTTGAAGGAGTCTTTGGTGTCCGCACCACGGCTCTGCCCTCCTCTTCCGGGTAGCATATAAGCATTCCATATATGAGCTCGGCACCTGTATTAAAATCATCCTCTACGATTGGTTGATTTGAAAATGCCACGAAATATTTTTTGTTATCACTAATCAGTATTATTATTATTTAAATTATTATTAATTATTATTATTTATTTAAATTATTATTATTCATAATACACAATAATACAATAATACATAATATTATCTTGGCTGGGATTTCAGTACCTCAATAGAGAAGTAGTTACCTACTAGTCGATAGGTACCTATAGTTAAAATTAAATTAATACAATTCCAAAACCTTCAAAGTTTGGTTTCCAAATTATTATGTTCAATATTACAATAAGTACCTATTTATTCTGTTTACCTATCAATTAGGTAAGTTACCTAGATGATTAATAATACAATAATTAACTATTGTATTGTATATTTTAATAATATCTTATTATATTCATTCAACAAATAACAAATATTGCCAAAAATTGTCTTCAACATATGAATGGGTGATATATTTAATAATTTTAATGCATAATATACCTTTTTATCTTTAATTCAATAATGTTTTAGCTATGTTTTTTTACCTGTTTATAAAAATTATTAGGTTTTTAGAAATGTATAAGTTATATTAAGCTCATAAATATATCGAAATATTTTATCTGATGGAACTTTTAACATACCTATATTATAACTAATTTACATAGTACATACGTACCTTTAAATATTGTGAAATTATATCTCAATAATACTTATTTGTTAACCTAATAATCAAAACTTCATATTATTAATTTTTCTATAATGCTAAATTGTATTTATTTATTTTTTTGTATTCATTGTTTTCTTATTGATATTTATACTTTCATAATTTTAAATCTGACAACAATTGTTATTATCATACCTTTTTGTTGTTGTGACATATTTCTCATTTCAATATAAAACTGTTAGTTCAATCGATTGTTAAATTGTTGGGTGTAAAATTCCTGTGATTACACATTAATAAGCAGGTATTAATATGTCATATAATGTTTAAATAACATCTTTCTTTACATCTTAACACTTTTTATTATTTGTATATAAGAATACTGTAAAATTAAACATCTAACAATTTTTTTTTTAAATTTATTATTGGTAACCGGTTGGCACGTGGGTGGTATATTGGAGTCGTCCATCCTTCCACTCCCCACCTCTTGAGTGCGTCTCCCATTGCCTTGGACACAAACTGCGGGCCATTATCTGACAATAATGCCCTCGGGTATCCAAACCGTGGGAACAACTCCCGTTCAAATGTATACACAATCGATTTGGTCGTCGCCTTTCCTAAGGGGCACGCCTCTACCCAGTGACTGTAACAATCAGTTACTACCAAAATCGTTGTCTTATCCCGCTGCGTTCGTGGGTACGGACCCATAAGATCAATGCTCAGCACCTCCCAAGGTTGCCGTGGGATTCGGGTGCATATCCGATCTTCTGGTTTGCGATTCAGTGGTTTTACACGTGCACAGACGTCGCACACCCGCACGTAGTTACGCACTGCTTCACGCATACCAGCCAAAAGAAACGACTCTTTATACTTCGGTACGTTTCTTTCCACCCTGGGTGATTCGCTACTTCGTGGTCGTGAAACCTTTGTAGCAGAATCTGGGCCTTGTCTACCAGGACAACCACCCCCTGTTCTCCATGCGCGATGGATCGAGGGTGGCCGTTCAACACCTTGTCCCGGATGCATATAAGCATTCCATATATGAAGCTCAGCACCTGTATTAAAATCATCCTCTACAATTGGTTGATTTGAAAATGCCACAAAATATTTTTTGTTATCACTAATCAGTATTATTATTATTTAAATTATTATTAATTATTATTATTTATTTAAATTATTATTATTCATAATACACAATAATAAAATAATACATAATATTATCTTGGCTGGGATTTCAGTACCCCAATAGAGAAGTTACCTACTAGTCGATAGGTACCTATAGTTAAAATTAAATTAATACAATTCCAAAACCTTCAAAGTTTGGTTTCCAAATTATTATGTTCAATATTATAATAAGTACCTATACATTAATTTAAATTGTATATAGTGTAGGTACCTAGATGATTAATAATAGGTACATTCAAATATTCAATTCATTCAACAATTAATTTAATATGATATTTTTCAAAATAAATTATTTATTGAACAACATTTAGGTACCTATATACTGTAAAAAAACTTTTATTCTTACTTACTAAAATACTTTTAAATGTAACTTGCTTTTTAAATTTAAAATATAATATTATTTAGATGTTCATTGTGATTAATTTTAATTTTTGATACAATGGTAGATACCTACCTAATAATTTATTTTTGATTAGTTAAAATGATTAATGAATACCTACTCAGTACTCTGATAAACAAATCTTTTTATTTTTTGTATCCTTGGTTGTCAGGTGAATCAAATTCTAGTTTTAATTGACAACCACAATAACTTTACTGTGGTTATACCTGCAAATAATTTGTTATATTATAAGTATAGGCATTGCTTGGGCATATATTTAATAGCATAAGTATTCATGGATTTTGTTTCTACTTAACCAACATTTTGTGAATTTAATCATTATAATATTTTAGGGTTCTTATAAAATAATTAAATACTTTTATATATTTATATATTATATATATTTATGTTATCAATTATTTTACTATCAATTTTATAAATTTATATTATGAATATAAAAATAGAATATAAGATCCATCACCTTATAATGACTTATCTGATTATTGGTTTAATGGTTTATACGTTGTTAACTTAAAAACTTTAAAATGTTAATGAAGTTGAGCCTAATGTGTTTCGAGCTAATTTGCTTAATGAGAATGATATTAATTCATATATACAATTGCACAGTATCGAAACAAAAACTAGTTGGTGCATTTTTAGTTCATAACAGTCTACTAGATATGTTTGTTGGTTGGTAACAAATTTAATTTTATATTCATAAAAAATTATATGTATTTATTTAATATTTGATATCAAGATATAATAATTCTAAACCTATTTTACTGAATAATATAATTATTATGTATTTATTTCTATGTAGAAAAGTATTTGCATGTCATCATAGTGCATTCCAAAAAAAAATATTAAAGAAAATGTAAAAGGAAAGTCAAAAAATACTAACTGTTCGGCAAAAATTGATATCATAATTAAACTCACAACTAAAGATACTTGCAAAAAAGATTCATATGTAAAGGTATCTATTTTATAAGTTATTTAATAACAAATTCATATTAAAAGTTGTATTTATTGGTTGAGGATTATAATATAGATAAATTATATTATATGAGTAGCTGTATATTATGTTATAATTTTCATCTACTAATTATTTTTAAGGATGGTTTACCAGCAATAATAACATTTACAAATGCCCATAACCACACATTGACATCAGGTGAGGCATTGTCATTTTTGAAGCCTACTGATGATATCCGTTGTATGTTTAATGGATACTTTACTAGTGGTCTTGGTAAGTACCTGAAATTTAAAAATTAAATAATACCTATATTATGTACTTTACATAGGTATTATTATTTATTACAAGTACAAAGTGAAATAATCATTTTACAATGGAGTGATTATATCTCATACTTGTATACACCTATGTGAGAAATTGTAGTATACAATAATAAACGGATTTTATTAGGGATTAGTGAATCTATAAAGATTCATGAAGAAAAAATAGAGCTGAAATATGGTATAAATTCAACAGAGTTGGCTAATGCTCATATAAATCCAAAATATAGAACAGTGAGATATTGGTACGACGAATGGAAAAAAATACACCTTGGACCACAGAATGGCGATGGGGTATTTCAGGTGAGTATATGGAATTACATGTTTATTTACTATTAATTTATTTAGCCGAGTAAATAAATATTATTATTGTTATCATTATTATATTACCTACATAAGTAATGTTTATTATATGTTTTGACAATAAACTAATGTATAGGTATCTGTAATTGATGATTATCATATACTTAACATTATAATTTATAATCAATATTTAATGGGCCTAGCTAATGAATTGGGAAGAGTTGACTAATGGTTATCGTATAAGTTAACAAAACTCATATTACTATTTACATTAATAATCATTAGGTAGGTAAAGAGAAAAATATATTAAAAATGCATCATATTTTGATATTTTTAAATACTTAAGTTACTGATAAGTTAAATAATATTAACAATTGTTTATTTTTTTTAACCAAATATAACATAAGCATATCAAAACATATCAAACAAAATAAAATTAACTATGGTAACACATCATGTTATAGTTTGTAAGGTGATTTTGAGTTCACAAGAAATATAAATTTAATAAATAATACATTTAGAAATATTCTATTAGTAATTAAATAATATAGTAGGTACCTAACTATACAATAAAATTAAAATAACAATTTCATATATAATAATATAATATTTAGAACGAAATATAATATTTATATACAGGATGATTCACCAAGCATATATTTTATCTTAAATGTTTTATTGTTACTTTTTTCCAGTGTAGCATTTAAACTTAACGCTCATGACTCATCGTCAAATCTAATTATCTGTTATACAAATTGGTTTTGAATCCTGATATAATATATTTTATATGTTTTGTATTTTATACAAATTATAATATTAACAGTGGTTTTATAGTTTTGTGTTTGTCAAAGTAAATGCAGATTTTTTTAAATATATATAACACCAACATTGATGTATAATATTTTTTATGGTACTTTGTATGACCTTAAAAAAAAAATAAAAACTTAATATAGGAACCCATTTTTATTTAGAAATATGAATACAATTGTTAATATAATGAAATATGAAATGCCTACATTGTCATAATATAAAATATATTAAAATACATTTCCAAATTATCTAAAATACATATTTGTAATTGTTTAGGCTAAAAATGTAATTAAGTAGTATCTACCTATCCTAAAATAAAATTGTACGGTATGTAATTTTTAACAAATAAGTTAATTTGAATTTAAAGTAAAAGATTTTTCAAAAAATATATAAATATAAGATATTAATATGATATTATAATACTTTTACTCAAATACCTCCTAAAAACACATTTTAACTAATTAAGTTTACAAACCAATTGAATACTAATATTAATTACCAATAGACAAATATTCTTAATTTTCAGAAATTGGAAGAAAAAATATTAGAATATACAAAAAATGGTATTATTGTAAGGTATAAACAATACCCATTTGCTATAGTAGTAATTACTCCAATAATGCAACGTGCTCACGGATTGCCATTTGTTAAGGATATTGCTTTTGTGGATAGTACTGCATCCTGTGATGCCAATGGGCATTCTGTAACAATTATGCTTACGGCTTGTGGGATAGGAGCTGTACCATTAGCTCTTATGATCACTAAAGGACAGTCAACTGAAGATTACATTGCTGCCTTTACACTATTGAAAGAGTCTGTACCATTCGCATTTTCTTCCCAAGGATATCCCAAACAGTTTATGACCGATGATAGTGAAGCTGAAAGACAAGCTCTTAAGCATGTTTGGCCTTCATTAAAATCGCTTCTATGTCGTTTTCATATTTGTCAATCGGTATGGCGTTGGCTTTTTGAAAAAAAACATGACATTTTAAAGGATGACAGAAAAGCATTATACAACGCATTTAAAAATTGTTTAGTATCATCAGATATAGAAGAAGCTGAAAAATTATTTAAAATTATGGCAGGAATATGTTCTAATGATGAAAAAACAGTATTTAATAAATACCCACAATGGATATCATATGTTACCAATTATTGGAAGCGAAAAGAAATTTGGTGTCTTGCATTCAGAGATGCATCAATGCATGGACACCATACAAATAACTTCAGTGAAGTAAATGTTAGAATTTTCAAAGATATTGTGTTATCACGTAACAAGGCATACAACGCTATAGCTCTTGTCGATTTTATTTGTACAAGTATGGAAGAGTATTATACAACACGCTTAAGAAACTTTGTGAATGGAAGATCTGATAAATCAAGACTGCTGTTTCAGGACCAGTTAAACCGTGCAGCACATATAACTATAGATTGGATAGAGGCTTTGGATGACGATTTATACAAAGTACAACAAAATAATTCTCTTGAGTTTTATGAAGTCAATGTGACTGTTGGATACTGTTCATGTCCTATGGGAAAATATGGTTCATTTTGTAAACATCAAGCTGCTGTTTACAATTTTTTACCACCATAAAATGCCAAGCTTACCACCTATATGTCATGAAACACGATGTTTGCTAGCTAAATTAGCTTTTGGTAATGAAGCACAAGCAAATGAATTTTAAATGCCTTTAATTCCTAGTCCGACAGAAAGTAATAATCTGATTCAAGAGTATGTGATTTACTTAATGTTGATGTAGAGAGAAATATTATTGAAAATCAGATAAAAAACAAAGAAACTGAGGTAATTGAAAATAAAACATTAACGGAAGAATATAAAGAACAAATAATAAGCCTAATGACAGATAATTTAAAACAATTCCCAGCTACATCATTACATGTTCTTTCCAAATGTGTCCAGAGGTTAAAAAATGTAAAATCTTTAACAGCATGGGAATCTTTTATTGCAACAGCTGGAAGTTCAATTTCATTGAGACATAGGAGGCGAGGTACAATAACTGTTCAACCGACTACAATTAGCAGAAGAAGACCAGGTATAGCAAGGGGAAGTAAACGATTGCCAGTTGGACGACCAAAAATAGAAACGAAAAAAAAAGTATTAAAGAGAAATAGAAATTTGCAACAAAATGTTAACAAAAATGTTCCAAATTCAAAATCGCATGAAAGTAGGTAATCACAAATTGTATGTAAATATTATAAATAATAAACAAATGTATTAATAAAATAGTTATAACTCATATACTATAATTGTTTGTTAAAATGTAACAAATATTTATTTATAAAATAAAAGAAAAGGAAGGTAATCAAAACATTTTTATTTCATTTAGTAAGACAAAATTGTTAATTCACAGTTAATTTTGTTCAATTCTAAATAAAACAGTATTTAATTATTTTATAAGAACCCTAAAATATTATAATGATTAAATTCACAAAATGTTGGTTAAGTAGAAACAAAATCCATGAATACTTATGCTATTAAATATATGCCCAAGCAATGCCTATACTTATAATATAACAAATTATTTGCAGGTATAACCACAGTAAAGTTATTGTGGTTGTCAATTAAAACTAGAATTTGATTCACCTGACAACCAAGGATACAAAAAATAAAAAGATTTGTTTATCAGAGTACTGAGTAGGTATTCATTAATCATTTTAACTAATCAAAAATAAATTATTAGGTAGGTATCTACCATTGTATCAAAAATTAAAATTAATCACAATGAACATCTAAATAATATTATATTTTAAATTTAAAAAGCAAGTTACATTTAAAAGTATTTTAGTAAGTAAGAATAAAAGTTTTTTTACAGTATATAGGTACCTAAATGTTGTTCAATAAATAATTTATTTTGAAAAATATCATATTAAATTAATTGTTGAATGAATTGAATATTTGAATGTACCTATTATTAATCATCTAGGTACCTACACTATATACAATTTAAATTAATGTATAGGTACTTATTATAATATTGAACATAATAATTTGGAAACCAAACTTTGAAGGTTTTGGAATTGTATTAATTTAATTTTAACTATAGGTACCTATCGACTAGTAGGTAACTTCTCTATTGGGGTACTGAAATCCCAGCCAAGATAATATTATGTATTATTTTATTATTGTGTATTATGAATAATAATAATTTAAATAAATAATAATAATTAATAATAATTTAAATAATAATAATACTGATTAGTGATAACAAAAAATATTTCGTGGCATTTTCAAATCAACCAATCGTAGAGGATGATTTTAATACAGGTGCCGAGCTCATATATGGAATGCTTATATGCTACCCGGAAGAGGAGGGCAGAGCCGTGGTGCGGACACCAAAGACTCCTTCAACTTCCGGAACGCCTCTTGCTCAATTTCTGACCAACGTCATTTGGTCTGCTAGGAGCCAGTGACCCGGAACAATAGTAATAGTTGATAGGAGCCAGTGACCTGAAACAACAGTATTAATGTATAACTAATATAAGGGGTACGTCCGAAGGACATGACATGCAAAACAACCATTCTAGGAAGTGAAGGGCAGCCGGTAAAACACGATATATGCAAATACCAAGAAGACAAGAACTATTCTATTTAGACAGCCGAAATATAATAATATATATATATATTATGTGTATAAGAATATATGCGCAAATATCTAATCTGCGAGTACCGAATTACAAGGACAACACTGACAGGAAAGAGTAGGCGTAAGCATTCTGAGAATAGACAAGCATCCGGCACGTGCGAGAACCCGGATGCGCGCTATCAGTGGCTGGGGGGAGACCAACGGGATATATAAGGGACCCCGAAACAGCCTGTTTTTTTAGACGTGATCTGACCAAGCTACTCTGAGCACCTTCTCGTCACTCTACTTTACGATTAAACTGGACTTAGAAATATTTCCATTAATCATCAGTTGTACTTAGAATATTTTTGTTACATTTAATATTTTACGAATAAACGTTCAGTGTTTGAATAAATAAATAACATTTAGTAGCAATACAATCTATCTACGATTATTTTACACTTGAGTCAAATCTTTGACCATTTCATCTGGTAACCTCGCGAGTTGGCTACTACATTGTGGCACAGTCAAGTTCAAGTACGGGGAACTGGCTGGGGCTTACTATAGGTCCTTTGGCCAACAGACTCGTGAGTGGTGCTTTGATCTCGGCGTAGTGTGGCACGGACTGACTGTACCAACCACAAACGCCCAACACTCGTAACACGTCTTTTGTCTTCTTTGGAACCGGTAATTCCTGAATCGCCGTCAGTTTCTCCGGTTCCCGGTCTATTCCTGACCTAGGAATTTGATCTGTGCCACCCCGAATGTACATTTTTTTGGTTGGCACGTCAGACCGTAAGACTGGAGTCGCTCCAAGACTCTCTGCAAGTAGTTTAGATGTTGATCGGGACTCAGCAAACTAACGCGATGGGCGCTACACATCGCGTTAGTTTACTGTTGATACAGCGAGCTTGCTGTAGCCATCGGAGTGCCGCGTTATCTGTGAATAACATAAATTTACCAAACTCAAGATACGGCCTGAACCGCCCAAACTATGGCTAGACATTCACGTTCGACTGGCTTCTCGGAGCACCTGTCCCGCCATGGCCCGTAGCTTCTCCACGTGGGTGGCAATCATGCTACGGGATGGCCGCTTGTTGCGGTTTGGTGGCGGGTTATTGGAGTGTTCTGCCATCTGAAACAAGGTATGATTAGTTAGTGTTATCTGACGGTCCTACAGCTCGCTTCATCGCTGAGACATGTAACTTAGTAGGGAGTTTACCCTCCGTTAAGAACACTCCGGTTCCTATTGGTTTACCCAACTTAACCGGACCTAACCATTTCGGGGCGAACCCCGCGTTAAAACGCTTCTCCGCACTTGACTGCGGATGCGCTTTGTAGTATACCCATTACCCAATCCCCTACTGACAGATTGCTTCTTTCGGAGGATTCTTTGGGTACATGGGTACTGGAGGATCTGGGACCGGAAACCACCGGGTCACCCCCTCTATCACAGAAACATCACCTGGTTCCGCCGGAGAATCTTCGATTTCTACCGGAGGGTTCCACACTGCTCCGGACCATTTTTGCCCGCATCTGTAGATCCTTCGGCCACCTCGAGCTGCCAATCTCCGGCGGCCTTGTTCTCCCGGCCAAACATTATTTTGGCCGGTGACTGTCCGGTGTCTCGGTATTCTCTTTTTCTTACGGAGAACAACACGTGTGGCAGGTAAACATCCAACAGATTTTTAAGTCCAAAAAGCATTACTATGAACTGGAATAATCCTCTTTGGGACCTAAACGCCGTGAGTGGACGTGTCTCTGGTAAGAGACCCACCTGCTAATATCCTGATTTCAAATCCATGGTGCTGTAAATCCTCGCCCCACCCATTCCTCGGACCATGTCATGGAGATCCGGCATCGGGTGAGCGTCCGACTCCGTCTGCATGTTCAGACGGCGATAGTCAACGCAAAATCTTCGTGAGCCATCCTTTTTCTACACGAGTACCACCGGTGCTGTCCATGGAGATATGCTAGGTTCAACAAAACCCTGTTCCTCCATGTCTCGCACCATTTCGGCAATCACCTCGTTTTTCTCTCGGAGGTATCCGTAAGCCTTTAGATTTGTATCCTTGAGACGGATCTGGTGCTCTATCACCCGAGTTTTGCCTACCTCTCCGGAGAAAACCTCCGGATATTGGCATAGGACTTCTTTGACCAGCATGCCGTACTCTCCTTCGGGTAAACTTGCGGTTGTTAAAGGCTCGGGCACACAGAACGCGGTCTGTCGCGTCGGTCAGCGATCACACGATCGTCGCGGCGGTCAGCGATCTGATGACGGCACACAGGCAGCGATAATTTGTGAGCGGTTTGCTACAACAGTCATCTAGTAATCTAGTGATCTAGTACACAGTTGCTTATATCTTTCCACTTTGATTTAATAATCGCCATTTTACAATAATGTCAAGTTCTGACGAGGAACAACTTCTTTTATTACTTGCCCTTAAAAATAAAAGGAAAAAACGAAAATGGGTACATGAAATTAATACAACCAGGGAACAGTTTGGTGAATACCATCGACTGTGTATTGAACTGCTGTCACACGAAGATCGTTTTTTCAAATATTTTCGTATGTCACGTGAGTGTTTTGAAGAACTGCATAATTTAATAAAATCATATATTGAGAAATGTCCTACAAACTGGAGAAAACCAATTGAGACAAAGGAAAAATTAGCAATTTGTTTGAGGTAAGTTAATATATAATAATATAATATAATACCTATATAATGTACCTATTATTATATTATAGGACCTATGCTATAGGTATTTATGGATTTAAAAATAAAATAAATTAATTTAATAAAATACTTTTACTTTTACAACTTAGTTTATTCAAACAAAACAGTTCAGTTTTTATTTTTTTATAAAATAAAAAAATAACATTACACATAAACCTTTTAATCAAAATGTATAACAAATTTTTTAAATGAAAAAATATGTTTGGTATGTCCTTATACCTTATGGCCTATGTATCAAAGAAAAAAAAAATCATTCAGTTTGAGGTAGGTGGTAATCCTAATAAATCAGCAATTGAATAATTGCTCGCACTTTCATAAAAATCCCGCGCCGAAGTTAATGAAGTGTCACTCGATTTGTATGATGTCTCATTGCTTGGTACATTATAAGTGTGTACCGAGTTGGAAGAGTTTTGTGGTCCAACAAAATATTGAGAATTGGTAGTAGAGTTGTCGGAATACATGGGTGAAATATTTTGTTCACAATACTGCATTTCTTTCATTTCAGTTTGTGCAAATAATGTAGCTATCTTTATTTTCAATTCAGCTTGAGTTCTTGGGTGAAACTTTTTGAAAGTATCCGCATAGCTCAAAAATAAATGATCTATGCCATCATGAATGTTTGGTTTTTTTTTGTTTTCCAAATATTCAATCACTCTATCCACTTCAGATGATTCTTTCGCAGACATTGTAGGACGGATCTTAAGTTTTTTCTTTGGTTGCATTCGTGAAGAAGATGGAGATTCGTCGCTAGATAAATTGCTTTTTTGTAAATTTTGAATTATTGGTGGAGTTTTTTCTTTTGGAGGTGATATGATGTTTTCACTTTCTGTTATATTGCTACTCTGTGGACGGTATTTGATACTGTCAACCAAAAACTCTAAATGACTACTCCATGGCCATTTATGATACTTTTTAGCTTGTCCTGTTTCTCCTTGTACGCATTTTTTGTACCTCATATAAGAATCTCTTAAATTCTTCCATTTACTTTTTGCGGAGTCAGCTAAAAAAATATATAAGGTTCTACATAAATTAAGATTAATATAAATATGAACATTAATCACTGTCATTACCACCGCTTCTTCTGTCAGACCAGGGCTTAACCTCCGATACAACTGGTACTTGTGTAGGACGTACTCCCCCAGTGTTTCGGTCTTGGTCTGAGCGGTGCTCAACAATTCTGATTGCAGACTCGACTGCAACTCGTCCCCGTTGAACTTCTCCAATAGTTCGGACCTGAACTCTTGCCATGGTAAGTCCAACGCTCTCATGGTTCCCCACCATGTTCCTGCCTGTGCCTTCAGCTGAGGTCACCCATCTAGCCTTGTGGAAACCAGTTTCTTCCAGTATTGCCTCGGCCTGGAGCAAAAACCGCACTGGGTCTTCCTCCCTCTTACCGGCAAACTCTGGTATCGACGCACGGGCCATATTCAGCTCATTTTGAGGGATGAGCAGGCTATCCGGGAAATGCACGCGTTTTACACCGGAAAAACTACTCTGCCTTTGACTTTCAACCGGGCAAATCTAATTTTCTCCGGATATATCAATGGTGGATGGTTGTTGGTGATTTCCACGGCATGAGCAACTTGCTTGCTTCACCCGTTCGGTCGTCCTAAGCTTTTCTTCGGCTAACTCCCACTCCAAGAGTTCCACGCTCTCGCTGAGAGAAGTGATTGTTAGTTGCTGCTTGTCGACCGTTGTTTCCAACCCCTCCAGCCTATCTAACATCTGCTCCATGAACTGATTTATCAAACTCTTTTCAGAGTTGATCTCATCCTCTTCACTTTGGGCCTCTGATGTTTTTCCCTCCGGTACCTTGACTGACGACTCTCCAGTTACCTCAAACCGCAATGATCCTGGGTCAATTCGTTCCTTTGTACGAATAAACTCCTCATGTATTAAGAGTTTATCGACCTTAGACCCTCCAGTATCAATTCTACGCTTATGTAACTCCCGGTTAATCTCAACAATATTTAATTCACTAATTCATTTACTGCCCATTGTGACTATTAAATTATAATTGTTATTATCTACCTAATTAAAGTACTATAGATATGAGATTAACGTAGCTCGGGATATCGCTGGCAAAACTGTACTTTCCAATCTATAAATAGTCTAAACCAAGTTTAGCTCTGTAGGAATTACACTAAAATTTCACGAATTTCGCAAAATTTTCCACTTTAGATTGGACAAACCCTTAATATTTTACTTAAAATAAGAATTAGAATAAACTATTAGGTACCTGTACGATCAGGACACCTGTTGTAGGTTTTTTTAACCCGATATGTGCTAATTTACTTTAATTATTTACGTAAAATTATTTTTATTAAAATTTGTACTTACCTTACTCCTTTTCCGACTGTGCCACTTGTACTGTGTTTAGATGAATAATTGGACACGTTTTTATGTTTAGATAAAATACGTACGATAAAATAACTATAAGTTGTCGCGACAACGTTCCAGCGAAAGCTACCCGCCACCACCGCCGCTGGCCGGGCCAGTTGTCGGTCGCGATCTCGTGAACGTCGATGGAGACGCCGCGGTCGTTGCGATAACGACCGCGACACCATTAGCGATACACCGATGAACAAAAATGTTCGACCGATCTAAAGACTGAAATATGAAGATTTCTAAATCTATATCCAACGACCACTTCTTTGGGAGTTGAATTGTTGACCACGCAACTCCATCAATCAATATCATTTAAATTTCATTCTCAACAATAATAATTTTAATAATATGAGTACATATTATATGTTACATAAGGGTGTATTACACCATGCATAATGTATAAAAAATATTAACTAAGTTAAGAAAGCAATTACTGGTAACAAATATAAAACCAAAACAGCTCACATTCTATAAAATAATGGCGATCGTGCGACTCGATCGTCATTGTATGTCGAAGTTTTAATAAAAATGCTTATAATTAATTTGTTCGTTTGTGATCGGCGTATTCGATAATACTTACGATCGATTATTATTTATTAATATTATACTGTTACCACAGAAACAATATTATAGTAACGATAATTATATTATTATAGATGTTGCGTTAAATACGTTTATTTTTAACATCTCGGATTTAATTAATACATTAATTCAATCATCAATTCATTTTCCTTTTTACCAAACCACAAATGTTGTATAGGACATAGGTCACTCAAAGATGTCCCACGGACATTTTATGCGCAGAGAAAAACCTGTAATGTGCCAAACCTACGGAGAACCTCCACAGTCAAGCACCTTCTTGTCCACTTGTTCTCGTAACCATGAAGATACCATGAAAATACTAGAATTGCCCGACAACCTCTTCGAAGCCTTCAGCCCAATCCATGACAACACCAACAAAATAATCGCATTTCTTAAACAAATTAACATGTACAAATGTACAACTCAGTTTAAGGAACCACTGTATTATTTATTAGTAAAAAAATCAAATTGATATGTATAACTTAATTTAGGGAACTATTATTTTTAACAAATTAATAGTAAAATTGAGAAGACACTTAAAAATATCTTATAAATTAAATAATAGTTTTAAAAATTAACCAAAAATACATTTAGTTCCAACTTCATTGTATAGATAAATAGCAGAAGCCAGTGAAAATTTTCAAAATCAAATTATAATACTAACATAATAGTTCATACAATAAAAAAAACACTGTGCATAATATTGGTCAACTAAGTAATATTATACTCATTATAATATTAAAAATACATTTTAAAATAATTTTTCTTAATGCACAATAATTTATTCAAATACATATATTCTAAGTTAGAACTTACAACATAATATGTATAGGTAAAATAATAATCATATCATAATATAAAATTAAAATAATAAAAATCTATTTTGATTTTTGGTGTAACTCTAAAACAAATGACCATAATACATAATATATGACATTTTCACTGAATGTTAATATTAGCATTTTCTATATTTCATAATATTTTCAATTTGTCTTGACTTTTTTGAGCTGTTCACTGACATTTTTCTTTTTACTATAAATGTCAATACAAATATATTCGTTGGATCGAACAGCTTGAACATTTAATACAAGGCTCCTAATGTATCGTTAAAATTACAGTTGAAAATATTAAAAACCCATTTCACAATTTTCTCAGATTTGAAAATGTAATACAAAACTTCTCATAAGTTGGTTAACCTTTATCAAAAAAAAAATTAATATCTACCGGGAAGTCTTTGAAGTTCAAATTTTTACAACATTCGACATTCACTCGATTTCTCGTGTAGCGATTTTCTTATTTTGTTGTAATTCAAAAACCAATAACCTTAGGCCTTTGAAATGTTCACATAATATTTATATTAGCATTTCAAATAAATGGTAACAATTTTGAAATATTAAGACTTTTTTTCTAATGCAGACGTTCTCCAGACGCTAGTCCTCCGGAACTTAGTGAGAAGGATTATTCAAATTATTTCAAAAAGAGTGAATAACTAAAGGTAACACAATATATTATTCATCGAATAAATAAACATTTAGGTACATATATCCATGCGTGGGGATATGGTATAGGCTAACGGGGAAGACCTCCGAGCTGCACTTCTGCAGCAATGGATGATGTCTTGAGCTGATGTCGAGAAGGACACGGACCTGCTGAGCTTTGTTTTCGAAACCGGAACTTGACACCGAAGAGCACCCAATCGTTTGGCACGTGCACGAGAACGTGAAAAGTACTGTAGAGGTACTACTTAGATAGCCCGTTCATGAGCGATGTAATATAGATCCTCGTTCACGAGCCTGTGAAATCTACGCGGAGCAACGAACTGACAAGAAAACCTACGTGATCGTACGAATTTGTGTTGAACAAAGACAACAACTTTATGAAAAACACAGCAATAGAAATCAAAAACGGCCGTAACCATTACAACAGCTACACACCGAACGGCTAACACGGCGTACAAGAGCGGAAGCACCGCCGGAGCTGACGATGGCAATGGATATTTTTTTGAATGAGCCCGACATTGCATTTCAACGGTGGAACAACCGACATGCCGACCGAGCGCGGACTCGTGCACACGTCGTCAGACAAGAGTCTAACTTTCACATCAACAACGTGAAAAATACGAATACATGGCTGAGGAACGCCCAAAGGAGGAACGGCGTCCGCGACCAGATGGTCAACATCGCCGACTCCTGAAGGTGGCGTTTACATCTATCTGGCTAACGTTGCGGGTCAGCAAACTCCGGAAAATTAGAAATCATAAAAGGATAGAACAAAAGGTCTATTGGCATAGCGCACAGAATCAAGTTAGTCATAGGTAGACCTATATAACTAATGAAATGTTTACGTAAACCCTTTTTTTTGTGTATCCATTGAATTAAAATTTTATTCGTTGGGTCAAAAGCTTGGACAACTGATTACAAGGATTCTAATTAAAAATACATAGACACAATTTTTTTATAAGTATTTAAAAATTGAATTTTGAAAAAAAGGCGTAAAAATCACGAAAATGTGCAAATTATTTGGTGATAGAAATTCATAAATAATTTTCTTTTGAATCTAAGATTTGAAAATGTATTAAAAGTTATTACTATTATTATTATCTCATGAGTTTGTATAGTTTTATCAAAGACAAAAAAATTTCTACAGGAAAGTCAAATTTGTACGACATTATATTATATACACTCACATTGGATTATCTTATTTTGTTGTAACTCAAAAACGAATTATCGTAGACACTTGAAATTTATATAATGTTTATTATATCTATTCCTATACTTGATAAAATGTTCAAAACATTTTAACTCATTTTGAGCTGTTTAGACATTTTCAAATTTCATTTCTTTTTTTTTTTTGTAATTATCAATAAAATTGTTCATTTACTGGATCAAAAAGTGTGAAAAATGAATACAAGGCTCCTGATATATTGTCACAATAATAGTTGAAAAATATTTTTCAAAAATTTAAACTATTTAAAGTTCCGTTTTAAACAACATTTATCAAATTTAAAATATAAAAATGATTTTGTACTTAAAAATGTATGCAATGTTCAACTTTCATAGCTAAGGGTTGAACATTTAAAAAAGTTCCACTCCACGTAAGTAATTCTGTAAACAAAAAATCTCAAAAATATAAAACAACTTTTTTTTTTTACAGTTTAATTTTATGTTCAAATTTGGATGAAATTATATATAAAATAACAAAGAATAATGATTTTTGTTCTTTTGTTGTAATTTTAAAATATTAAATTTAATGAAATGTAGGTAACACACAATCTATAATATTGTTGTTACTATAATATTAATAATCGATCGTATGTACCAATATTGCATACACTGAACGCCGTGTTACATTCAAGATGAAAAACATGGTAAATCTAAAATATAATATTTTTTATTATTTTTTTGTATAAAACGTCTTTCCTTAGATAGATTAGACCTCTGAGAAGAAAATAACCGATAGACTATTTTAAAAAGGTCGAATAAATAGTAAAAACTACAAACTTGGTATAACTGTTGAACTTTAATTTTTTTTTTTTTTGTTTTAACCGACGTTTTGAAAACTACTGTGAATTTTCAAATTAGACGTCTAAAACCTAAAGAAGTTATGTACCAACTAAATTCACTTTCTCATCAGAAAAGATGCTGAAAATCGAAGCATTTTGTTTAGTGTTTACAGGAAAAAAAACACACTATTGTAAAATTAATACATTCATTGCTCCCCTTAAAGTCAAAAATGAAAATCTTAGAGCGTGTTGTAACAAACATAATCTATCTTGTAAAAATGTATACGATATTATATGAAATTGAATTCTAACTAAATAAAAATATTATTAATATCTTACATTAGTATTTAAAAATATTTAATTGATGTGATAAAATTTTTTTTTTATTTTATAAGCATATTACATTGGTGACAAAACGTATAAAAAATGACTAAAATGTGTAGTAAAACAACGATTTTTGTTATTTTGTTGGAATTTTAAAATATTAATTTTAATTAAATGTAGGTAATACAACATCTATAATATTGTTGTTACTATAATATTTTTATTGTTGTAATAGTATAATATTAATAATCGATCGTATGTATCAATATTGCATACACTGAACGCCGTGTTACATTCAAGATGAAAAACATGCTAAATCTAAAATACAATATTTATCATTATTTTTTTGTATGAAACGTATTTCCGTTGTTTCTACAACTTTAACAATCATAGTATTATATTAAAATATTTCAAAACATTTTGACTCGTTTTGAGCTGTTTACGAACATTTTAAAATGTTTTTTTTTTCTATAAATGTTAATACAATTGTTTTTGTTGCGTAAAAAGCGTGAAAAATTAATTCAAGGCTCCAAATATATTGTTATAATGATAGTTGAAAAATATTAAAAATACTTGGATACAATTTTTTTTAACAAGCATTCAATGTTTAATTTTTGACACTATATATAAAATTTAAAAATGATTTGATAGTAAAAAATGTATAAAATGTTCAACGTTCATAGCTAAGGATTGAAAATTTAAAACCAGTTCCACAATATTCTGTAACCAAAAAATCTCAAAAATGTTTAAATTTGGACAAAATTACATATTAAATAACCAAGAATAATGATTTTAGTTATTTTGTTATAATTTTATAATTTTAATTCAACTTACCGGTTACCGTTTTAATATTAAGTAATAACAATATAAATGTAATATGAAATAACCATACTGACAAATACTGTCTACGCTCAGAATCGTTTTTCGTAAATAATGATATTCTATCATTTAATTCAAATTTAACACCATCCATTATACAGCGACCCACTTGTAACTATCTGTACAGCAGATCAATATAAACTTTTTTAAACATTTTTTTTTAGCTATTGTCGATAAAAAATATTTTGTTTAGTCGAAAAACTTATAATTTTAATACGATGCTTCATATAAGTTGTTGTTATTGGAAATAAAAAATAAGTTGATCGTAAGTCCACGGTTATTTTTCTGTTAGTTTCTGAAATTGGAATTTTGAACAAATTCATCAAAACTAAGAAAATTTGAAAATTATTTCGAGTTAAAAATACATGAATACATTTTATGTTTATCTAAAATTTGAAAATGTAATACAAGATTCGGGATTCCTCATAAGTTTTCCTATATTGAACCGAAAAAAAAGTTTAAAGCAAATTCTATAATAAATGTTTTATGATCGTTTGAAGTTAAATATTAGATACCTATTCATATATAAATTATCAAATTCTCTTAGAACAATTTTCTTATTTTCTTGTAGTTCGAAAGCAAAATATAACCACTGATGTTTAAAATGTTCACCAAATTTTTATTTTACTATTTTCTATACATCGTAACATTCGTAACATGTTCAAAATATTTTTAGTTCTTTGAGCTATTAATAGACATTTGAAAGTCTTGATTATTTATTTATTAATGTTTTAATTTTTATATCCATAAATATCAATGTAACAATTTTTACTCAGTCAAAAATCATGAAAAATTCTTTATTATTTTTATAATAGCAGTTCACAAATATTAAAGATACATATGAGCTATTTTTTTTCATAAGAATTTAAAGTTCAAATGTTGTCAACATTCATAAGTGAAATCACAAACATTATTAGATTAGTTTGTAGTTAAAAATGTATATATTGTTCAATTTTTATAGCTAAGGATTGGAAATTTAAAACGAAGAATCTCATAAATAGTTCATAACTATTGTAACAAAAAAATAATGTATAACTACAGTTTTTTTTTTTTGTAGATATTTTAAGTTTAAATTCGGATGAAATTAATACCTATCTAAACGAAGAAAAACGATTTAATTTATTTTGTCGTAATTATTTAAAAATATTATTCATAGGTACTTGAAACTTTTAAAATATATAATTATATTTTAAACATACAATAATATTTACATAAAATATACACAATATTATACATTTTCAGATGACACGGAAAAAAATAATTCGACCTACTTAAATATAATATAATTATAATACCTATTAAAAAAATTTACTTTTTTAGGAATCAAAAATATTTAGTTATTTGGGTGACAGACCATATTCGCGCTCAGATTTGTTTTTCTTAACATGCAATGGTTTTATATCGTTGAATTTAAATTTAACACATCTATTACAATCACCCACACGGCACTCAATGGCTAAGTTACTATAAAACGGTACCCATTTGCCCTAATTTTTCATTTTGTTTTGATGTAGTCGGCTTAATATTATGTTTTATGAATTTTATTATTTTAAGGTGCTGAGAAAGAAAATTAATGGCCGTGGGGATGCAGTACACTTTACCATACACCTTTGTGTTTACTCTACACTATAGTAGTATTTTTTATGTGGTTGGAGGTACATGATCCCCATAATATTTTTTTGCACCCCCATCATTATATGTATACAACAAGTTGTAGCACTAATAATGAATGATTAATTATTGTGCTTGTTATTGATTTTACGGTTTTTAATTGGATTTTCAATATTATTTCATTGTTAACAATGTACATTATCAAAAATAACTATTATGTATACGTACTTAAGTAAATTATATTGGTTTGATAATAACTATGAACTAGATAATATTCCACATAATATAATATATCTCAGAAATTATTTTAATTAATAACAGATGGATTTGTAGCAGTAGAAGTATTAAATACGCTTTACTCTCGATACCATCTTATAGCTATATCTTGACGACCAAGAAATTAAATGGACTCAATAATGTGTCTGAGTATCGTTACCTTACTATTTTCATTATATTAGAATTCAAAAAATAACTATTTTCTGTCATTTTTTAAAAATCTTTCGAAAACTCCTAATAGCTCCCCTACCCCTCTTAATCAAATTCGCTGTACTCGATTTTAAGTAAATTAGATGTATAATTATCATGGGTAACAATTTTTGCAATCATTAAAACATTGAAGTATTACCACTTACAACATTTTACAAAATTATAATATTACCTATTGATCCTAAACAGCGTGAACCAATTGCATTCAATAATAACATTATGATATTTATGAACTAATAAACTTTGAATCATTATTCAATAAATTTTTAAAAAAATTTGCCCGAGCCTAATGTTGTAATTATTTCAAAGAAATTAGAAGATCAAAAGTCTAATGCCTTGAATATTTTTTAGGGTCATTATTTTCAGAATGAACTATTATTATGAGGAACCTTGTATAAAATGTTAAAAAAAAACAGTCCATGTATATTTAATAATTTAAAAAGCTATCACCAAAACTTATAAGGAACTAATGATACCATGTATTAAATATTCTATCTTTTTGAGTCAAACATTTTTATTAATAATAATTTTCAAAGAAACCAACAATAAATTTAAAATGTTTTATAACAAATAATTGTTCAATTTATTGAGTGCTATATGGTGTTCGTAGTAACCAACCATCAGTTTGTTTGGCGCAAATAATATTGTTTGTAATAACACAGTAACAAAAGATATATTCAATGATTTCCTATTCACATTAATAAATAAATAAATAATTATGTTTGCAATTGTTTTTACGACCGTTTAATTCCAGGGTCATCCTTATATTTGTGTTGATAATAACGTTCTTCATAAAAGACATTTTATTTAATAAACGAATTTCAGTCTTAGTAAAAATAAACTTTGTCAAAATGACGACTGTTTTTCACATAACCTTAAGACCTATTTTAATTTTATCTAAGTGTACAGGTTTAATTGATTTTTCGTATACCATGGAACCGACTGGATTATTAGTTAGGAATATTAACTCACCGTTTCACGTATTTCTAGAATTAGCACGGATGACTGTGCTGTTGATATTCACTTACTTTTATTTTTATCAGTTTTATCCAGAATTTCATATACTACAAATTATATGTATGTTTAATTACTGGATTATTATTATCGCAGCCAGACTATCAACAATATGGATTATCAAGTAAACATTTATTATTTTTTTACATGTATTTATCCAAGACGTAAAATATATAAGAAGCATTAAGATATAAAAGAGCATTGTATGGAAGGAATAATTTGTAACATTAATTAGTGGTAACAATTGTGGTTTACAGATTTATTAATGGGATTATCAAGTTTGATCAAAAAATGACACCGCATTTAATAAATTTGGCCACACCACAGCGTTCATGGACGAATAAACAGTGGAATAGAATATATATTTCATTATTCACATATTTTCTTGGTTACAAATCATTAAAATTGTGTTTAGTGCGAATTAATATAGCAAACATTGTATCATTGGTACACCATTCATTACTGACATCGCCATTTTTTATGGATTATGTTATTACGATATCTTCGTGTTTCTATCTTCACAACTTGTATGCCAGATTCCAGACGTTAAACGATTTTTGGAAATGTCTTCCTGCCGACCTAGTGTCCGTCCCTGCCCAATGGACACACATCGAAATAGTGGCTTTTATGGAAGACACGCGGCTGTTACACTCTGAACTCTGCGATTTGTTAAAAATGTTTACTCAAGGTTACGGTCCATTGCTTTTGGGTTTCTTCACATATAGCTTTATCAATATGCTCATTTGTGTTTATTTTATTGTCAACGGTGAAGTATTCCACACCATACATTCATCCAAGGATGCCATGAGACATTTGATGTCACTAATAATCCATTTTCAAGTTGTCATATTTTTGATGTCTATTATCATTTTTGTTTCATTCATAAACGAGAAGGTAACTCAAGGATATCAGGCTTAATAGCCCATTTGCTTTCCCTCATATTCGTTAAATATATAATAGCATATTTAAGCATATTTTTATTTTTATATTTTACCTATTCTTAAAAATCATATTTTTAAATACTTACATTCTGCAATATTAGACTTAGTCTTTAAATTAAAATTAAAAAATAATCAAAATGCATTTTTAAATGTTATTTAATGTTTTCCGGTAGATAAAAAAGTTATAATCCATTACCTTACTAACACTCATTTTTAAAAATTGTTCTGAAAACTATTCTTCACAGAATCAAAATTGATGTTAACGAACTACTTTTTTTAAAATTTATTTATTGGTATTATTACTACCAACCAATACATGATAATCCAAATAATTTAATTATGTGAAGGATATCGAATAAGTAATAACTTAAATATTATAGCAATAAATATAAACTTATGGGTATTACCATATGTAGTTATTTATTTGTGTGGACAAACGACAAAAATGTACACTTAAAATGACTGTCATGTTACATTATATTTACATTTTTATACTAGTATCCTTATTCCTTACTCCATAGTAAATTAGTTTAAATAGCTCACTAAATCCTTTGAATTTTGATTTAAATTCATCAACATCTTAAGAAAAAAAAATTATTTTACTGTTTCGAATAACCTCAAGGAAATTTACCATAAACCTACATAAGATACACATTAAATAAAAATAAAATATTTTAAAATTATTTCGTCGTTAAACAAGGGGGTTACAGTAAATTAAGTCTCTTTTTAGATTCTGAGCGGAGCGATGAATGTATTGGTTTTACAATGATGTGTGTTTTTTTTTTATTTTTTTTATTTTTTTTGTGTCTGTCATCACGTTTTGGGACAGTAAAAGTGCTTAGATTTTCTTCAATAGTACCTTTTCTGATAGGAAAGTGAATCTAGTTGGTACTTTGGGGGGTCAAAAGTAAACATTTTCCAGTAGTTTTCAAAAGTACCGTGAAAAACAAATGGAAAATTAAGGAAAAAACGGGAATTTTTACGCAACATTGATTTTCGATAAAATCGATTTTGGTTTTTGGTGTAAGTCTAAAAAAAATGACGGTAAATACATGAAATTTTTACTGAATGTTTATATAAGCGGTTTCTATATACCATACCGTTTTCAAAATATTTTGACTTATTTTGAGCTGTTTACAGACATTTTAAATTTCCAATCTTTTTGGTTTTTTTTTTTTAAAAAATCAATAACATTTTATTTATTCGTTAAAAATTCTTGAAAATTTAATAGAATGCTCCTAATATATTGTTTCAAAGGCACATGAAAAATATTAAAAATCTGTAGTCACAATTTTTTTTTCTAAGCATTCAAAGTTGAAATTTTGACAAAATACGTAAAAATGACGAAAATTTGAAAATTATTTAGAGTTAAAAATTCATAAAAATTTTTTTTTTTAAATCTAAAGTTTTAAATTTTAACACAAGATTTAACGTAAGTTTTTCTACTTTTATCAAAAATAAAATATCTAAAAGCAATTAAAAATAATTTTTTATGAGTGTTTTAAGTTCATAATTTTACAACATAGGATATTCACTCGATTTCTCATGTAGCGTTTTTCTTATTTGGTTGTAATTCAAAAACGAATAATTGTAGATGCATGAAAATTTCACTAAATGTTTATATTCTCATTTTCTATACACCATTCAATTTTGAAAATATTTTGATTTGTTTTGAGCTGTTTACAGACATTTTTAGTTTTCAATTTTTTTAGTTTTTTTTTTTATAATTGTCAATAAAATTTTATTTGGTGGGCCAAAAAGTCTGAAAATTTAATACAAGCTTTATAACATATTGTTACAATATCAGTTGAAAATTTTTAAAAATACATATGCACGATTTTTTTTTATAAGCATTTAAAGTTCGAATTTTGACAAAATTTGTCAAAATCTCGAAAATTATAAATCATTGTAATTAAAAAATTATAAAATGTTCAGTTTTTATAACTAAGTGTTGAAAATTTAAAACAAAAATTCTCATAAATAAATCATACTGTAACCAAAAAATCTAAAAAATATATCAACACATTTATTTTTTACAGACATTTTAATTTCAAATTTAGACAAAATTTCATATTTAAACCAAGAATAATGATTTTAGTTATTTTGATATAATTTAAAAATATTATTTGTTGGTATATGAAACTTTTAGAATATATTGTTATATTTTATATACACGCAATGGCATTTTAAAATATAATTTTTTTGAGAAAAATGATAAATACTAATGCCTATAATACTAAAATTAATTACTTTATTCACAATAATATCATCAAATACATTTAGACTTAGTAAGATATTATAGACTGACTGACCGTCTTCGCTCAGAATCGTTTTTCTTATTCAATGATATTAGGTATATCATTGGATTAAAATCTAACACAATCCATTACATTGACTCACTTGTAACCTATACTATACAGCAGAGCGACATACACTTACCCGCCCTTTTTTTTATTAGTAGTCTTGTTTATTTTGTATACATGTGAATATTTATTGTAGCCAATTCGTTAATAGAATTAATCAATCTTTCCATTTAGGACTGGCTATATTATAATATTGCATTAATATTGGTAATGTTAAAACTATTGGGTTCGAAATGTTGAAATTAGAAAAAAATAAAATAATAATATTTATAAGGTGTACAAGTGGGCACAAATTGTGATAGATGTGTTTAATTCTAATTCATGGATAAATCATTGCATCGGCACGGAAACAAATTTTATGCAGAGACGGTGTGTCATCCTAACATACATGTACAAATAATACAATTTGATAATTTATAACACAACGTCGTGCATCTCGATTATCTTACCGGCACAGACGTCGACCCACCCGGTGATGTGTTCTCGCCGCGGCGTGTGTGTGTGTGCGCGAATCCGTGAACTATCTCTAAATCCCCACACCATTTTTTTATATAGCTTCCCACGACTATTGTCACTCTTGTGTGGGGGGGGGGGGGCTGTCACACCAGGGAATCCCTCCTGCGGTGGGTCTCACCGACAGGCAAAACGGTGGGGTAAACGAGAGGTGCGTATATAGACTTGCATCGGGTAATGTACAGTTTATCTATTAATTTGTACGTCTTGGCCGGCATTATATTTATTATTAATTATTACTGTGTGTGTATTTTATTTTGATGGTAATGGTCCGATTCCGTCCACCGACCACCTAATGCGGTTTCCTAACAAAAAATGTTATATATATATTTTAACTGTTGAATGTTACGCATTCTGGATTTCGGTAATTTTCCGATCGGATCCACAGGTCCGACGGCCCCTCATGAGGTTCTTATATATTTATTACAATAATATACGTCTCGTTGTATGAATTAGAGGGTGATTTCCGCTCTCGTCGAATTTTTTTATGCTTTGGTGGTAAATTTTATACTGCTGGAGTCTTACGCAAGTTGAGCTTTCTCTACGACTAACAATAGTTACTGGGGAGTGCCCCAGTTATTTGAACTTAGTCCCTTGTTTTTTTTATTTAACTCTTTTACACGTTGTTTCAAACAATTCTACCGCCTTTTTTACCGCCATGGTGTTATACGGTGTTGGCGACATATGATATATTGCCAGGGCGTCAGTAACTATAATTTTGAACAATTAATGAAAATCGAAAATATCTGATGGATATAATTGCCTGACTTTCTATATTTTTATTTTCAAGGTAGAAAAATTAGTAGGAAATCTTCTAATAACGCGTATGATATTAGTTATAAAAATAATATTTTTATGAATTTCTAACTAAAACATTATTTGCAAATTTTCAGGATTTTGAAGAATTTCGTTAAAATAAGTAATTTAAAGAAATGCATATAAAATATAATCGTACATATGTGTCTTTAATATTTTTGAACTCGTATCAAAAAAACATATGAGATAACTTGCATTACATTTTAAAGCTTTTTACAGAGTGAACAATTTTTTTTCGACAATAATTAAAAAAATGTACACACTTCGCACATTTGTAGTAGCTATAAATAGATCAAAAAAATAAATTTGAAACTTTTGCTATGTATAATGTACATAATAAAAAATTTGGTGAAACTCTTTAGTGTCCACGGTTTTACGTTTTTTAATTACACCAAAAAAATAAAATAAATGTTGTTATTTCCGGAACTCCTGTGAATTTTTAATTTTAAGGTTGGCTCAGTGCACTAACTCTCCTATCAGAAATGATGCTGAACTCAGCTAAAGTCATAAATTGACGAATTTTTACCACCACAAAAGTTAGTGACCTACAGAAAAAAAACACACACACACATCAATGTAAAAATAATACATTCATGGCTATCGCCAGAATCTAAAATTAGTAATTACGTAGGTAATTGATAACATTCGTATAATGGTTTCTGTATAGTCTAATATGGTATGCAATCCTTTCATTTTTTTCTTATGTATAATCTTTTTCCTTAATTTTTCTAATTTGTTTTCCTTGACTTACCAAGTCAGTAATTTTTAGTTTTTTGCAATGTGCTGAGACGCAATATACCTACGTACCTAGTATAGATATGCCTCGGACCTGTTTTTTAGGGGACTTAATTTACCTACCCCGTATATATAAATTTGTTTACTGTAAAAATGTTTTTTACATGGAGTACACTGTAGTTGTGTTATGATTCCCCTATCAGTATACATAAACTAACAAATGCCAAAAATCAAAATTTGTATGAATAAATGATTAAAACTATTGTTGGAGGGTCCGAGGGTAAGAATGCAAGTGGAACAACCTCCTCCATACACCAACGGTTGTCTTCAAATAACTAATTACATTAACATTGGGATCCAAAAATAAGGAAAAACTATTAATCGAAATAAATTGATCTATAACAATTATTCAAACGTAAAGTTAAATGTTTTTTTTAAATTATTTTTACAGAGAATGGAGATAATATCATACCTACGATTATACCGAATATCAAATTTACATTTTGACATAAAACGACAGGTAAAATAATATATTATATTTTGTATTGTGTATTGACAGTACCTTTATATTTTTACAATAGAAAATCACGTTTAATATGATCATTATGATGTATGTATTAGTTATTAATAATGTTTTAATATTTAGATAAAAATGTTCATGAATCAAATATCTGCTTGCGATTCGGACCAAATTTCGGCATTTGGATTTTTCAATATAAATTTAAATCTTGTTTCAATAGTAAGTACCTACACGTCCTATACACGTCTTTTTGGTAGCAAATCACATAAAAATGTTACTCTATATTTTTATTTTTTATTTTGGTTTCAAATCCAGTGATATGTTATTAACCTTATTATGTCTGTAGCATATTTTCAATAATGATAAATGTATTTTTAAGGGTCTAAGGACATTTACAAAAAAAAAATATAGTTGTTAGCTTAATGACGTTAGTGGGAGTATAATTCTACTAATTCTCGTATTAATCATATATTTCGTTGCTCAATTAGTTTCAGAACATACAAAATAAAAATTTGTGAATTCCATACTATCACAGTGAGAGTTTCTTACATGTGTTAGTGATGTAGGTAATCGTTGTTAATTTATAGTAATATGGATTAGAACTAATATTTATTTTTATATGCACAATATATAACTTGTACAATCATAGTCGAAAACGCCAATTGAACACTAAAATTTAGCACTTATGCACTATAGCAATAACTACTCTAATATATTTGTTTGCTCAAACCAACTCCCGGTAAAACAAGTGGCGGGATGATTGTCGTAGGTGGAAGAAAAAATAACGAACTTAATACATAGGGATAGTGAATAGTCAGAAGTCGATGTTTTTTTATAGTTTAGTGGACTGTATTTATAAAGTTAGTAACATCAGGTTATATACATGTAGGGAGACAAATATGCAGTATATATATATATGTAATCTACTCGTGACATCGGGCTTACAAACATGAAAACAGTTGAAAAAAAAAATTTTTTGTTACAAAAGTGGTAAGCTCTCGCGATTATGGTGGCGAAAGCGCTGCATATATAAGTATATAACCGACAGTGGCGTTTGGTGGTGAAGGTGCACTCAAAATAGATCGGCAACGGTGTTGTATCTAATGAGAACGGCGAATGGCGCACACACGACAAATTAACGGTAGACGAAGTTTTGTCGAACAACGGTGAGTAGCGGCGAAAAGCGCCACACATGCCAGATTAGCGGTAGACGAAGTGCCAGGAGATAGTTGGCTTTTTGCGACCAATAACGACAGGCTTTAGCTGTCAAGGAAAAACGAACGGTTCGCTTTATCGGCTGCATATCGTCGCGAAAAACCACAATGTGAAAACGGGCACGCGGTAGTGGTCACGCGTGGTACGATGAACGAGTGACTGATAACGTGAACTAATGACGGCGGTCGAGGTGCATTACTTTTCCAACAACTTCTCCTCAATGTTGCTGGACACGTATCTAAAAATACTACTCCCGCTAACTTCACAGTCCTTTGAGGATCACTGATCTTATAATAATTAGATCTTAATGTGTTAAAAACAGATATGAATAAAAATTGTATTTTGTATATTTTTTTTCTGTTTTTGGGTTTTTTTCTGTTATAGAATATACTTAGTTTCTATTTTTTTTTTTCTGTTCACAGATACTTACACTATTGATTAGTGGAACAATCACATTAATACAAATGAAAGATCACCCAATTATATTGACAATAAACAATGATACAAAATCCTTCTTGAGTAAAATATATAGCATAAAATTTGAATAAGTGAATATTATATATTAGTTTATTTCGCTTAAATTATTTATTGCGTTTATATAGTTACCATTTTAAATTAAAGATATAACATTTTACATTTAATAACGTAATATTTTAAACAATGCAAATATGTAATCGATGACAATATAGGATCTTCAGTGAAATAAATATTGTAACACAAGTCAGAGTCCATTGAAACAATACAAATGGAAAGGTTAACATTTATAATACATTTAGAATTATATATGAATGTGTTTTATTTACATTTTAAGACCAATTTTATCAAAAATATATTCATATACAATATACATATATTTATAGTCGTATATCATATAATTTTATTTATGATCGAACAAACAATTAACACGCATGCAATGTAATCGCAATATCATGTGTGGATGTTAATAAAATAATTTGAGTAGGTACCTACTAAGATAATATTATTAATAAAACGTATCGACCAAAATTATTTACTCCCTTCAAAAAGATACCTGTAGTAAGGTTTCTCCCTTGTATTCGTCGACGACACCCAAAGCCACAAATGACCTTCAGGCTACCCCATGATTAAGTCAGGGTAGAACAGCAGTAAAATAATACTAATTAACAAGTTTTTTTTTACTTTTTATCGATTAGTTATTTAACTAATTAATAAAAATATAAAAATTGGATTTCTGGTGAATGTTAAAAAAATTCTCCTCTACAATGTTTATGAGAAGTATATTTACTGTAAACCGCTTTAATAAGCCGTGTTACTTGAACAACGAAACCATGTTTTATGTCATATTTTGTTCACTATTGCGCACTCTTTATTAAAAATTAAAAACTAAACTTATAATTATTAACGATAGAATTATTTAATAATTTATTCTCAGATTAAAATATGATCAACTTTTCACGTTAATATGTGTGTGTGGACAAGATATTTAATTTAATTTTTATTTAAGTAATCAGATTTGATAACATTAAGAAGGTAACTAAGTATTAATTGAACCCATGAAGGAAGGAATGTTGTGGTGGTGGGGACCAGCGGTATAATATGAGCTTAAATATATTATCGAACAAACGTTAAAAAAATACAAAACTCAAAATCAAAAATAAATATTAATTCCTATCCAGAGTAAATTGTATAACTAGGTATAACAATGACTCACATTTCCGAGTTTTCTATTAAGTGATTTAATAAAGGTTGTATTGCATCAATCACCTAGATTTTTGTTTAAGTTATTGTTGAAATACAAAATTAATATAGGTATTCTATCATTGAAATCACGTATAGATATTGTATTTCACTATAAACTTTCTAGTTATAATATAACTGATTAGGAAATAACTTTCCATTATTAAACAGATGTAGGTTATGAGTAGTATATGACGTCAATTATGGCATAATATAAGGCATTTTGTTGTACGAAAAGGAACTGACTTACAAACCTATCCATAGGTGCTGTAATCAGTTACTGATGCAGTTTAGTCGTATGTGGCTTTTTATCATAGTTTTATTACAGTACTTAAATCAATACAATTTTTATACAGTGATATGTATACTATATGTTTAAATGTTAATTTTAATACTACCCGAATTGCAACCGGCAGGATGAACGTGGGCTGTAAGCATTACCGAGAGTGCAATATGGATGGACATAGCATCCGTGGGAACGTAGATACTCTTATCGATAGGCTGGGAGAGAGAAGTAGGACTATATAGGAGACCACAAAACGGCCTGTTTTCAGACGTGATCTGACCAAGCTACCCCTGAGCACCTTCACGTCACTCTACTTAATTATTTCATATTTTGGACTTAGAAATATTTACAACACAACATTCAAAACTGTTACTTTGTTTATACTGTATGTATATCCATACATCGCAGCACATCAGTGTTTATGCTCAAATAAATTATAACTAGTAGAAAACATCGTGTCTACTATTATTTTACACCTAAATCCATCCTCGAATACTATGTCTGTCACCTGAACGAGTCGGCTTGGTAAATAAGACATCTGGCGCAGTCAAAACGGAGCCACATAGGAATCCAGATCGAAGAGTTCCAGTTGCGGTGTTTCCGAGTCGAGGATTCCGCGGAGGCAGTTCTAACAGAATCACCGTTGGAGATTGATTAACTTCTAACAACTCCGGGGCAAGAAGAATCTACGGGAAGCGACTCAGCAAGGTACACAGGCAATCAAAGGAAAATATGGACCAAAATCAAGTGACAAATGCGGGAGTAATGTAAGTTGAATATTTTGTTGTTATTGTACAAGAACTGTAAACTTGGGGTTCTGTCACGTCTCCGTCAGATTGAGGAATCTAACGTAAAATAAAATATTTTTTTTTTTGGTGAAGGTGCGTATATAATTAATATAGACAATAGCAATAATATATAGGATAAAAATAATTTTTTAAATAAAAGTGAATGAATAAGAAAGATAGAAATAAAAAAGTAGTTGAGGAAAAATAAATAAATACAATTTTGTGAAATAAATAAATAATGTAGAATATGTTTTAATAGTTATAAAAGATAACACAAAGAGAATAATATTATTGTATAAACTACAATTTTGTTCATAGGTGTTTTTACAATAATTAAACCAAATGGTCAAGTAACCCATATTCTTGGAACGCGCAAATTGCTCATCAATTGAGTATAAATCTCATTCATGCCTAGTCTGTGATAATGTTTCCGTATTTTTCCGTCGTTGCCGTCTGGTGGTGTACAGATTTAAATTTATGTTCTGCTTTAAAAAGCTATTTTATCAATTACATGTGTCGTACAATTAAATCAAACAAACAAATTATACAACATTGAGTTATCATCAGTGTTGGGATTAGATAAGTACTTTTTTATCTAGATAAAGATTAAAGATAAATATATTTTTACCTAGATAAAAAAAAGATAATTTTTTTTTAATACCTTCTTTAAAGTTTAACTTTTGAGAGTACACCTTAGATACTACATTGTACTTAATTTTGTTACATCAACAACTTCAACTTCAGCACTCGTGTCATCAACCTCGTCATCAGTATTACTTTTTTCGCTACTTGATGATTCATCACTACTACCATTAAACCAGTTACTATCAGTAGTAATTTTGTTATTTATAGATTTTTTATCCCACCTATAGTGGAGAAGTTTTTTTTATACATTTATCAAAAATGGTAAAATGTGCAGAATTCCGGGTGAACGATATACACTGTTACAAATATAACGTTATTAGTTATTAGTTTATCACTGATAGATAAATAATAATAATTGTCTAAATGCTTGTATAATATGGCTTCGATTACTTGTCTTAAAATACCAATCGTACCCAAACCCAATTAAAAATTCAAAACCCATTGTAGTTGGTTGACGCAGTTGATCCGCATCTGTTCACACGCGTCGAAATTAGAAAAACACAATAAATAGGCAGTATATAATTCTGACTGAGTAGCTTAGGTTCTCTTCCTAAAAATAATTTATAATCATTTTTCCATTAATTTATTGTTGACGGGTCACCAACACAACATTACACTGAAATGTAGGTATGTTTGAGCATCGGGTCTGGCTCCTAACGAAAAGGTCAATAATAAAATATAATACCTACTATATAATATTCTTATGAACACACATTTTTTTTACTGAGATCACTCGACAGTTCAAATTTAAAGTATTAATTATCAAAAAAATTAATTGTCAATAAAAATGTGTATTTTATTTTTTTGTGTAGAGATAAATTTATCTAGATGGATGCATTTTTTATCTTAGATAACTATTTAGATAAAACGCAAATATTTATCTAAATAAGTCTCAACACTGGTTATCATGTATAAAAATAATTTTTAAATACTTGATCATCCAGATTTTTGACAGTCTAGCTGCGATAATGATAATCCAAAATTAAATACACTTATTATTTGATGTATATACAATTTTGGATCAAACTGATTAAAGTATAAGTAAGTTTATATTAACAACTTAATCATCCATGTTATTTCTAGAAAGGCGGGAAACGTGGATTTTTATTCCAATTTAAGAATCCAGTTGGTTCCATCATTATAGCTATACGAAATATCAATTAAACCTATAAACTTAGATAATATTAAAATAGGACAGGTATTAGGGTGATGTGAAAGACAGTCGTAATTTTTTTTAAAGTTTCTACAACCAAACTGAAATGAATGTTTAAATAATATTTTTTTATGATAAACATTATTAGCAATGCAAATGTTACAACGGATATCATTTGAATCAAATTAACGTATAAACAATAACAAAATCATTATTTGTTAATTTATAATTCATCATTGTAAAATATTTAACATGTACTTAAAAATTAATTTGAACGTTTTACATGGAATATTATCTAGTTCAAAGTAATATTTATCATCATACCAATATAATTTACATATTTCCTCTTAGCAGGGTATAATGTGAAAAAACGTGACTATTACGATATTTCAACTAACTTAAATTAACTTACCTTGGCGACTTTAGTTAAGAATTTAAAAATACTATGGCATAATGATTAATGATTACATAAAAATAATATGATCTATTATCATTGAAATAGGTTGCGTGTTACTGCCGGGTCGTTCGATATATAAATAATCAATACATAATATGTATATTATTTAAAAGTGTATGTTTGTGTATAAGTATATTTATTATTTTATATATAATATTATAATAAATATTCATAAGTAGAAATAAAGACATACAGTAGAACATAATAGAAAACTCATAGGGAAAAAAAGATAATTTAACATAAAAATTGTAAAGGTACAACTATTAACTGTCAAAAATACATTAATTATCGGGGACAGTAAGTGACTTTATCCATAATTTTTTATACACACATAAATTAAATAAATTGCATGCTATACACAACACTAACCAAATATAAAATAGTCGTATACGGGAACTCTCTTTATTCAGTAGTTTATAATGGTAAAAATTATATGTGTCCATACTGCTGATATAAAATGTGTTAAATATATTGATTTAATACCTCAATAAGTATAGATTTCGTCGATATTTTGTAGACATAAGAACCAATAATTATAATTATGTATTATATTATATAGGTATTGCTAGGAGCTAGTGACCAGCGTGACCCTAATAATAATAATAGTATATAGTCAGTACATGTGTACATGGGATACTTTTAAATATGAATTAGAAACAACCTGTACAAGAAATTACATACATGATATAAAAAATAGGATAACAGGTTTAGTAAGCAATAGTAGTGGAAACACACAATTCCAAGAAAAGGATGTAACAATAATCAAGAATCAGGTTCGGCGCAGTATATCAAGGAGTATAATATGATTACCATACTTTAAGAACGATGTGGTATTACACACATTACATAAATATTATAGTTCGTAAAATGGTCTATAATATAATGTCATATCATAATATATACTTATACTATAGCCAATAGGTTCAAATTATAATATTACGCAGTAGATTGTCGAAATGCAACCAGCAGGATATGGGCGTGGGCCGTGGTCATTTCCGAGAGTGCAATATGGACGGATATCACATCAGTGGGAACGTTGATACTCTTATCGATATAGGCTGGGGGAGAGAGGTAGGACTATGTAGGAGACCCCAAAACGGCCTGTTTTCAGACGTGGTCTAACCAAGCTACTCCGAGCACCTTCACGTCACTCAGCTTACTGAATTAATAATAATTTGGACTTAGAATAATTTCAACATCATCTAGAACTTGTTACCTTGTATATATTACCTACGTATATATACTACGTCGCAGCACATCAGTGTTTAATTAGAATAAACTACCACTAGTAGAATCACAGTACATCGAGTCTACTGTTATTGTTTACACCTGAATCCATTCCTTGAATTCAAAATCTGCCCACCGAGCTATTGGACTTACTACAGTATTATAATACTATATTAATTTGTATTCAACTAATATAATCCGAAATTTTAATTTTTGACATATTCATAAAATATGCATAGTGTATATCATAATATGTATTATAAGACTACCTATATTCATTTTTAAATATAAATAAAATGTAATATGTTATAACAGTTTATTGCCAATTGTTTTATTTTATATTTCTTCACATAGTTGTAGGTACCTAATAAATAGTAATAATGTTTATCAAAAAGCCACATCTCTGGATTCAATGGTATTCACGTTAAACGCCAACGTCAATGCGTCGTTGACACGACTAAACGGACGCCCATAGCCGGTGTCAACACGTCGTTGACACTCGGTAACCTGTCCATTATTGTGACTTTGTGAAGCCGGCTATAGTCGTATACATTTGAAATTTTGGTTGGCCATTCAGTAGCGTATTTTTTATTACGCAGAACAGTTGGTTTCAATTTTTCGTAATTTTTATATTTTATTTACAATTTATACTGTTATATGAAATAAAAATAAATAAAATGTAAGTTTTATTTTTATTTTACATAAGTTCATACATTATTTTCACATTTGGATAGTTATATTACAGTATACCTACTAATACAATAATAATAATCTTCATACAGTAGATATATATAATCATAATGTATACAAATTTATATTTTTTATACATATTTTTCGCAATTTTCGGAGTTTATTTATAATAATATATTATCGATAAATACTTATGACCTTCTTTAGTCGTATAATCACGTAAAATGTAAAATGAATATTTTTTTTTAAGAAAAATTGTCAACGCGGTGTTGACACGCGCAAATTATACCAATTATACGCGCGGCTACAGGCACCCTGCACATATCGATCGACGGCGGCGACGGGCGCGCGCACGTCGAATCTACGTTGGCGTTCAACGTGTTAAATATAAAATCGTCAAGTTCAATGATTATAATTGTACATTTTAAAGAAAACTGTACTGGTAAAAAAAGGAAAGTGGCTGAAAAGGAAGCGGAAAAGTGACTCTGGTTGAAAAGGGACGGGTAGGTACATATTGTCCAAAAGTCTATATGATTATAAAAACTTACTAATTTAGTCCCAGAAAATTTCCTAATCACGCCACTGAATTATTTGGTTGATGTTAAGAATAATCATTATTTTCAACAGATATTGTTGACTCGATGTCAACAATAAGAAGCTTCCAGTGTTAGCCATACGAATTCGAATAACTTACGTTTTGAATTTGTCTCTATAAAGTACAACTTTCTCTTATCAGAAATCATAACCTCCAAATTATATTGTGGAAACGCTAGATACATATATAGTTTATTCATAATTTATTCGTTTATCTTGATTACTAGTTTATATTTATATTTAATATCACACATATACCTACAAAAACATAGATTTGTCATATGGAACACAGAGTGAAGCGGTTTAACCAAATATTATTCAAATTCTATAGCTGTACATAATTGGATTAAAGGAGTTCCAATAGGTATAACGGAACACACGCAGAGTGTCAATATATAGATTGGCACTTATTTGAGTTGTCCGTTGAATTCCCTGTCCTCGATGTGTCGCCTATTTGAGTTGCCATCTCAGATAGTTATACAGTGACACTTATAAGAGTTTTTTGCTATGCCTGTATGCACTCCCAGTGACTTGTTATAATATTGCCTCAAAACCGTTAACCTCTACTGCGAACAATCAAAGACCGCCGAAAAGATGACAACAATAGCGGTGGTTACAGCATTATCGCATAGGTGGATCGAACTTCCTACGAAGCCTACAATCCAATTATTACAACACACCCTGCAGATCATACTATTATAAATTTGTGATTTAAACTGTGTATAAAAAAACCTAAACTGTATACACTAGTAATTACAATCAGCACATAAACACCTTGGTGAAGGAAACACAAAATAGGTATATCATTGCTATTGCTGATATAGATTCTGAACTAGGAACATATCAAACGCTCATTGAAAAATTGTTATGCAGTTCTGAGAGGTTTACAAGAACTGAACTTGTCAAAAACTCGATTGTTTAAAAATCGTGAAGCTGGAGTACCGTTACATCATTAACTTTGTGAAATATTGATATTGGGACTTTAGGTTTGTGTACAAATGTTAAAATGAGTATCACAACATTTAAAACAATTGATTTTTTTTTTATGTTTTTAATAACTACGACAAAAACTTGGGAGGAACATTGCATTAAATTTTCAAACTTTTAACTCACAAGGAAAAAATAAAATCTAAAAAAAAAAAAAAAATGTCTATAATTAACGCCTAGTTCAAAAAGAGTCAAAATGTATAGACAATTAGGTATAACGTGTGTAGAAAATGATGATATTGATATGTGAAGAAAATGTCAAGATTATGTGGTTATTCGTTGTTACTATGGGAACAAACTTATACATACTAATCACTTAATTTTTTTAGCTTAAGCGCACGTCTTGCAAAAAAGGAATAAGTGTCATTGTTTAATTTCATTATAATATGGTGATCTTTCATCTGTATTAATGTGATTATTCCACTAATCGATAATACCAGTATCTGTTAACAAACAAAACATATTATAAACTAAGTATATTGTGTAACAGATCAAAAAATCCATAAACGTAAAATAAACTTAAAACATTTTTGTTTATTAACATATTAGAATATAATGAATCTGATTAGTGATTCTCAATAAGTGTTCCATGACAAACTAGTGTAGGTCAAGGTTATTGTATTGGTGAATTTTCTGTGAAGATAAAAAGGTTAAAAACCAGTGGAATAAATACAAAGCAAGAAATCAAACGAAAAAGGATCATACAGTTTTAATATTATTGGTGAACAAAAAAAAAACGAGTACTTACAGATGTAACGAGATTTAAATTGATTTCAAAAAACCCAAATGCCGAAATTCGGTCCGAATCACAAACTAATATTTGATTCATAAACATTTTGATCTAAATAATAAACAATACAATTTAGAACTAAAGAGTCATATCTCTCTTATTAAGAGATTAAGTAATTTTTTTACCTGACGTTTTATGTCGAAGTGTAAAATTGAAATTCGATATAATCTTAGATGTGATATAATTTTCAATCGCTATAAAAATAATTTAAAAATATTGATTTCATTGTTTGTTGGTTACTCTAAAGCAGATTCTTATAGTTCATAAGAAATTAGTTTTGTATTAGATACAATTTTTTACTAATTTTTTTTTTTATATAGTGATTTTTTTCTGGTTTCAGACAAAAACTGATTTATACGATTATTAAATAATGTATAGAGTAAAATTAAATAAATAAATGTGTTACTACTTACTACTTCAGAATTCAGGAATATTTAATGTAACAAATTACCTACTACAAATTAGTAAATAAAATAAAATTGAATATTAGTATCAAAAAAATACAGCAGAATTATAATTTATACTGTGATAGTTTATTTGCAAAAGAGTCTATTCGAAGTATTTATAATCTTAGTTATTAATATTTATCTCTTTGGGAAAACAAATTAAGTATTACCACAGAACATTAGTTTAATATTTTAAGTGTTTAGTGTTTTAAGTATTTTTTAAACTTGGAGTAATACGTAATCTAAGTATTTTAAGTTTTGTATACGTAAATATAAAAAATCAGAATATTAATTATAAATATTGATAATAAATAAAGAAAACACGAGTGTAAGCAAACTGAATAATTCTTTGAGTTACCTTCTCATTTATGAATGAAGCGAAAACAATAATAGACATCAAAAACATGACGATTTGTGCGTTGACCATCAATGATAATATTCGTAAGGAGTTCTCTGTTGAATACGACCTGTATAATGCTGCATTGTTGAACATTATATAAAGACTTAGAAGCATATTAATAAAGCTGAATATGAAGAAACCCAAAAGCATTGAACCGTAACTTGAACTAAACATTTTTAACAATTCGCAGAGTTCGGCGTGTAGTAGCCGCGTTTTTTCAATAAAAACCACAATTTCAATGTGTGTCCATTGGTCAGAGACAGGGACTAAGTCGGCAGGTAGACATTTCCAAAGATCGTTTAACGTCTGGAATCTGGCATACATATTTTGAAGAAAGAACCACGAAGATATCGTAATTACATAATCGATAATAAATGGTGGAGTGAACAATATACGGTACGTCAATGAAATAATTCCTTCTATTTTAAATGAATGAAAATATAACTGTAATAATTTAAATCCGGCAAAGTATATGAACAACGAAGTATAAATTGTATTCCAATGTTGTTTTTTCCATGGTCGCTGAGGGAGCAACAAATTTGTTGAAAGTGGTGTAATTTTTCGATCAAACTCGATAATTCCATTAATAAATCTAAAAACAGAAGTAATAAATAATATTAATGTTATAAATTATTATGATAATAATGATAATATATTACACTTCAGGTATTAACTCTGAGTAACAAATATTGTAAAAATATATACATATCTTAATGAGATTATAGGTACCTATATATATATCATATTTCTGTTTAATACTATGTACTGAAAACTAGTAATTAATACAGTACATATTATTAAGATAAGAATGAAACCAGGATAAAAGGAAAATTAGATAGTCTATAGAATCAGATAATAAGTTTGTAAAAAAATTTGTAAAAAAATAACCGGAAATTCTGTTACTGCATAGACACATAGATGAATACTATCTATCTATAAATATACTATTTATATTATATACAGTAGAACTATGATTATCCAGACTAATTTGTCAAGGGTGGTCCGGATAAGCAAATATCCGGATGATTAATATATGACAAAATTTATATAATTGTATGATTATATTAACAACTGACTTACTAACAATAATACCTATTCTTTGTCTAATCTACAAATTACGGTTATGATTACAAGTTATTAAAAGGCCAAACTTTTTTTTTCTCGTCCGATTGTTCTCGGTTGATTGACGTTCGGATAATCGCGGAGTTCTACTGTACCTATACTCTATTGGGACATTTCAAAAATTCCATTCTTATTAGTCATAAACTCGAGTTGAAAAAGATTCTGGACGTCGCTTACAATATTATTGTTTCCAAGCACCTAAATTAGATATTAGATATTAATAATTTGAATTGGCTTATTTAATTTTACTGTCACTGAACACGAAAACCGTGAAATTTACACAACACCTTCTTAATTTAATTATGACACAATATAGGCTGGATATTTATCTAGCAGTTATCAGAAAGTTGGTCTTATTTGAATATACATAGTTTTTGAATCGCATTAAGCAAGTAGAATTTTAGAATTTACTGTAAAAAAATTATTTTATAGTCTATACCTTTACAGTTTTTTGTAATATTAATTTAAAATATCCATCCAATTTTAAACTATTTTTCTTAGCTTGAAGAAATATTAAAGTTTATTCAAATATTATTAAAATACTCGATCAAAAATAAAAAATAAATGCCTATTAATATTCAAATCACTATTAATTATAAATACAATCATAGTTCATTTTTTCTTAAAATATCTATTATAAATGTTTATTTTGGCAATATAAAAATAATATTAAACTAAATTTGTTCTAAATTAAAATCAATACAATGCATAATGAGATATTTCTCATTATAATACCACAGATTAGTTAATTTAATATAAAGATATAAATTGTACTTATGTCCTAGATTAATTCATATTTTTCAAAACATAATAAATAGATACTTGATCGTCAATATTATTGATAGCCTTGCTGCGATAATGGTATTCCAAAATTGAATGATATTTATAATTTGAAGTATATGAAATTCTGGCTCATATTGAGTAAGATATTTATAAGTGCATATCAACAATACTATGAGACGTGCTATTTCTAGAAATGCTAGAAATATTGAGTTTTCATTCAGAACTAATAATCCAGACGGTTCCACAATATATGAAATATCAACTAAGCCAATACACTTGGATATAAATAAAACGGGTCTTAGGGTTGTGTGAAAAACAGTCGTCATTTTAATAAAGGCTGTTAGCGAAACTGAAGTTAAAGTGTCAACATTAATATATATTTAAATTGTAAACATTTTCAGAAATAAAATAATTAGTGACATTCCAATTAATGTCGAACATCATTATTTATTTATTTACTAGCTAATTGACATATGCAAAATTAATAAATTATTTATTCATAAATTATAACCCGTTGAAAAACATACAACAAGTAATTTAAATTGATTAAAAACGTTTTAAATTATATGTTGTCCATTTCGTACAAAAATCATTAAATCAGCAGTATATAATAGGTAGAGTAAAGGTGTACCTGTTAGCTGTGTGTTACTACAGAAATGTGGAGCAACAAAATTTTAAATAAATAACATAATTTTTTACTGTAAAATACTAATAAGTGTATAAAAATAATAATTTGATGTAAATAATATATGTTTTCTTCAACGATTTTTTTTTTATGTTTTAAATTAACAGCTGAAAGTATTAAGGAAAAAGCATTTTAATGACTTACCACTTACCAAATCAGAATTCTTACAGTGCATGGGATTCAAACCAATTTCTGAATAATATATATTGTTAGAAGGAATATCGTTTTCTAAAATATAGTAAAAATAATAACATTAAAGCGTAAAATAACTGCATTTACTATAACATTTAAGAATACATCTGATTACAAAAAAAAACAGTAACTAATCAAAGGATAAATATCATTTTGGCAATTAAAGTAACACTTAAAAGAATATAGATGTATATTCTATACATTAATACTGTATGTACGTATACAATTACAGACAAATTCGTTTATAACGATCTTTTAGGGACCTAGGGAATCTGATCGTTATAACCGAACTTCGTTATATCCGGATCATAAAAAAAAAAATTTTTTTTAAAAATTGATTTATTAAACACATTTTTTACTGTTTAAATTTATTTAAGATTACATATTTTAACATTGAAGGTATTTATATAAATTTTAATAAATGTACAGATTATAATACATATATTGTATATGTTTACGATTTGTTTGAAAAATAATCTATAATAGTAGTTTGTTTATAATTTGAATAAGATTTTTTAACAAAATTGGAAATATTATTTAATGCCATTGATACTATTCTGGCGTATTTATGTCACTGTTTACCAAAACAAAATAGTTTATTACCATTAGATAATTTACCACCACCTAACCATGTTTCCCCTTTAAAACGTAATGTTTGAGACGGTGTTAAACGATAAAACAATTCAGTTTCATCAGCGTTATAAATGTCACAAACTGCACAATTTTTACGCAAATTAGGCCAAACGTGTTCCAGCTAATTTTCCGAAACACCAATAGGAACGCTTGACGATTCTCCGCTTATTTTTCCAAAAACAATATTGTGTCTTTGACGAAAACGGGTGATCCAAGAAGAAAAACATTGAAAATCGATTTTATTAAAACGCTTCCCGAATTATAATAATATTATTAATCGCTATAGGTGATTATAAAAACCAATTTTCGTTTTAAAATAACATCGATATATCCGGATTATCGTTATATACGAATAAAAGTACTACAGATAACATATAAAACCAACCAAATACAAAAATCGTTTGTGTCTATTTGAGTACGTTAGCATTCAAAAAATTTAACTACCTTGAAACAATAAATATTAATCAATTTTTTTTATACTTAATATTTTTTTGCATATTTTAGTAATTTTATTGCATATTTAAGCGCTTATAATTTATAATACACTTTTTAGAGCTATAAGTTATGAGAAAATAAACAATAAATTGGCACTTAAATGTAATATAAATATATGTATTAATACTTTTTCAGATCATTAATATTTGCCTTTATATGAATAACGTATAAAATAATAAATTATATATAATATCACACATTTAAGAAATACTTCAATAAATCTAAAACTTTCCGTATTTCAATGAATTCCAAGTTACATAATATATGCATATACCTATTTAGTGATCTCACTAATTCAAATTAAATTTATAAACTAAAAATACTTTATGATTATCAGTTTAAATTATATTTCAATATTTTAAATTTAGGTACTATAATTGAAATAAACTAATATAAAATATTCAGTTGATTTTATTTTATTTTATGCAATTTTTGAAAAAAAGAATATGTGTCATTGTTTAGTTTCAATATCATTGGGTGATCTCTCATTTGTATCAATGTAATCATTCCACTAACAAATAATGCAAGTACCTGTTAACAAACAAACAAAATTAGGAACTAAGAATAATATACATTAATACAGACCAAAAAATCAAAAACGTAATAAAAATACAATTTTCAGACATTTTTGATTATTGACACATTAAATTTTAATGATCAGATCAACGAATCAATTACAGTTTCGCAACTCAATAGTGTACCTACTTCAAAATATAATATTGTTATGTCATGGAGATCAAAAAGATTAAGAAACAATGGATGAAATAGGTAAAAAACGATACTTCAAACGAAAATAATAATTCTTATATGATTGGTGATAAAAAAAATGAATACTTACAGATGTAACGATATTTAAATTGATATCAAAAAATCCAAATGCCGATATTTGGTCCCCATCGCAAACTGATATTTGATTCATAAACATTTTAATCTAAATAATAAATATAAATAATTACGAAATAAAAAATCCTATTGCAGTTTACTGTAATAAAATAGAACCTAGGTAATAAGTAATAATACAAGATATAGTATATTTTACTTGTCGTTTTACGTCCAAGTGTAATTTTGAAATTTGGTATAAACGTAGATATGATATAATCTTCAATCTCTGTAAAAATATGTTAAGTTTTAAAACACATAACATTTAAGTATACCTTTGAACTATGATTATAATCTAGTTAAAAATGTATTTATTTCAATTCGTAGTTTATTTAATTTGATATAATACATGGCATTATGATAGTTGTTTATAGAAAATAATATGTAGGTACCTGAGTACCTAAACTAGGATGCAGATTCCTACAGTTTATACGATCCAACCTAATAAGATTTTTATCATAGGTAGATTATTATTAATATGTTTTGTTTTTCTGTCTACAAGTAGAAAAATAATCTATTATAATATAATAAAGTATATAAAATTTAATTAACAAAATATGTAGTTACTGAATTCCTACTCCAATGCTCGTTTAACTCGTGCGTATAAGTCTACATAATATTGCGTGTATATTATATACCTCATACGCTGTATGAGTTATGTGTATGATGTGGAGGTGCTCGCGGAGCGGTCGGCGACACTGCCACTAATTAAAATATTCTACAGGTGATAAGACCTGCAAGTAATAATAATTGTCGTTCCGGGTGCAAACAATTACCACAGGTTAAGTGTTTAGTGTTATAACTAGTGTTTAACGTAAGAATAAGAATATGAATAAAGGTAAAAGTTGCAGGAAATATGAGGGTGAACAGGCCGAAAACCCTTTGAGTTACCTTCTCGTTTATGAATGTAACGAATGTTATAATAGATATCAAAAACGTGACACTTTGTACGTAGATTGCCAGAGATAATGTTCGTTTGAATACACTTCCAGTGTTATTGAAGTTGGGTAATGCACCAAAGTTGACAACTAAATAAACACTGAAGAGCATATTGATAAAATTGAATATGAAGAAACACAAAAGTATTGGACCGTAACCTAATGTAAACAATTTTAACAAATCGCAGAGTTCAGCGTGTAACAGCCTCGTGTTTTCCATTAAAAACACAATTTCGACGTGTGTCCATTGGTCAGGAACGGGTACTAAGTCAGCAGGTAGACATTTCCATAAATCGTTTAATGTCTGGAATCTGACATACACATTTTGAAGAAAGAAAAACGAAGATATCGCAACTACATAATCCAAAACATAGGGTGTAGTGAATAATGCGTAGTGTATCAATAATTCAATATTCATAGTCTCTGCTGAACCAACATAAAGTTGTGCAATTTTAAATCCAATAACGTATGCGATTAACGAAATAAAAAATATATCCCAATGTATTTTTTTCCATGAACGCTGAGGGATTAACAGTTGTGACGAAAATGGTGTAATGTTTTGGTCAAACTCGATAATTCCATTTATAAATCTAAAAACAAAAATAATGATAAATAGTAATTAATGCAATTAATTTGACAAGCAATCAGTTACCAATTATTACTATAATACGTATTTAATTTGAGTAACTGCCCTGTGAATTGAAAAAAATAAATTCAACCAAGTGTGTAAATGTGTAATATTTATTTTTAATACTGCTGGAAGCTAATTGGTAAATTATGCACTAACTTATTTAAATAAATTATTAAACCTCGTACGATTCAACATTCATATTCTGAACAGTCAAAGAATGTTTTGGTTTTACGACTATGTAGGTACCAGATATGGCATACCTAGTAGGTATGTTACTTGGGTATGAACTATAACTACATTTATTGTAAATGGTCCAATTTTCAGTTAGGAGTGTGGATTCTGTAGCTAATTTTAATCTAAATGGTATGTATTATGTACATGTAGATACTTTAAAATAATCGAGGAAATTAAAAAAAAATACTTAAAACGTAAATATTTATAAGTCAGCGGTTATTGACATCGGCGTTTTGATTTTTTTTCATAGTATGTAATTTAAAAGAGAAAAACTGTAGATGGGTTATGGTACTATTGAAGTATTCATTAATTAGCACTGTTCAATCTTAATTTGAAATTTAATATAATCGTAGATATCCTATCATTTTTAATCGCTGTAAAAATACTTTTAAAAAATATTTTATTATTGTGTAAGGGAAAAAATTTAGGCAATTTATGATGTAATCGTTGCCGACTGTGGTCGTTGTGTTGTCGTAAATCATTATTTGTGAGAGTGTAAATTCCTTAGCACATGAACGCGCATGCACAAGTCATCGTAGACACGCTCGAAAAATATTTGTTTTAAATTCTTAACGAGTTTACTTAATTTCTCAAAATTAATATGTATTTTAAAAGGCCGATGAATCAGAATTATAAGTTTATCCCACAAAACTTAGAAAAGAGGCTAATGAATTCAAATTGGCATTCAAAACTAAAATTGGACTACTAGAAGTATGTTAATTTTTCGTCAGCTTATATAGGCATAAATGCATGAAAAATCAGAGCGCTTAAAGTTGACTTAATTATTTTATTTTTTTTTTAACTTAATTTTGAAAACAAAAAATGTTGTAATTAATTTATTACAATAAGTCTGTATGGAGAATATATAACGAAAGTAATTTTAATCTTACGTTTTTCGTTGGTTAATTAAGGTTAAATAATATAATTGTATCGGTATAGGTAATAATCGATAAGTATCTCAAAAATCTGAACGTACCTGATTCTTATATGGAAATCCATACATATTTTTTTTAATCACCGTGAGCAAGTGAAATCATAGACTTTAACGATAATTATATAAGTATTCTATTTTATTCTATATACCTACCTTGTTTCCAATATCTCCCCAAACTGTCTATTAAATTTGTAACTATATATTTTTCATGGTCCAAGGAAATATAATTAGAGTTTACCTAAATCTATAAATCTATATAAAACTCACAACAGAATAAAGTGAATCTATTGATATGAAACAATATTAATAATAAATAAAAATAAAGTTAATTGTAACTTAAATTAAAATGGTTCTGTTGGTAGTTTCATAATAAATTTTAACATTATTATTTATAAATTCAAATGCATACAATCTAATAATATGTATGAGCTATCTCGTATTAAATTAACGATATGATAAGTTAATTTATACAAACAAGCAACTTTTACATAAATTGAGTAATTTATATTTTTTAAAACATAATAGATAATTACTTGATTATCCGTGTTGTGGATAGTCTAGCAGCGATAATTAAACTCCAAAATTTGAAAATATTAATCATTTGCAGTATATGAAATTCTGGTTCAAATTGATTGAAATAAATGTAAGTGCATATCAATAACACAATCATCCGTGCTATCTCTAAAAATGCGTGAAACGTAAAATTTATATTCCTAACCAATAATCCATTTGATTCCATGGTAAAAGAAATATCAATTATACCCATACTCTTCAACAAAAATAAAACGGGTCTCAATGTTATATGAAAAACAGTAGTCATTTCGATAGAATTTGTTAACAAAACTGAAATTTAAGTAGAAGTAATAGTTACTTCATTACGACACTAATTTATCGCCAGTAAAAACAATTACAAAAATCATTGTTTATTTAAATTACATTTCCTATAAGCAAACACATAAAACAATATGTAAAATTGATATTTGTTACAATCCTAGAATTCATTATCAAAACACTGTAATATACGAATTCCCTATCCTTCTGTCAATATTGAATATTTAACTATTGTAATGAGCAATTCGCAATGTTTCAAAAGAGAAATTATATCGAGTGTAATCCGAGTAAACACAATATGAAAGTATTATTACGAATAAAAACAATTCAATCAAGATATGTCACATGAATAATAAATACATATCGTTTGCTTAGTGTTCTGAATTAAATATAACTACCTATAATACACAATAGTTGAAACTTTAAGTATAAGACAAGTATACAATTCTGGATTAAACTGATAAAGTGTAACAGTATGAAAGTGTGTATCTATAAAATACAATGCTCTGTGCTAATCTAAGAAAAATGTGAATTTTTGGTATGATAATATTTGTTTTCTACTACTTCAATATGTATAGGTGTTAATCAAATATTATGTCAGCAAGGTAGGCAGATATTTACTACCACTATAGAAACTACAGCATTTCATAATTGGAATTATTACATATAGAAAAAATAACCTAAAAGAGCGATGGATCCAGTGGGACATGGGGCACGGCTGCTTTCAAGCATACCTGCACAGATTTGCTCGAATGAAGAACTAATAATATTGCAGGACGTGCGAGGACCCTATGGACGACGCTGAACACACATTATTCAGGTGTGGTCGATGGATGAGAATGTGAATGGAACTGGTGAACACAGTAGGTGAGGATGTAAATCAGGAATTCTACCAGGAATAGTATCAACTATGCTAAAGGACCGGGAAAATTGGCATGCAGTTGAGCAGTAGTTACCGTAGTAAATACAATTATAAAAGCGAATCTTTAATAGTTGATTGATATGTTTATTTCAATTAAAATTCACGTAGATATCTTTTTCTTAATATGTAGAGCATGTAAAATATTTCAATTTAAAAATGCTTAAATATCATAGACGAATTGAAATATCTTCAAAAAATCAACATTTTTTATCTGAATTTATGAAAAATCGATGCATGAGAAAATGGCTATAATTTTAATTTAAAAATGTAGTTCATAGAATCAGATTTAATAAAGTATTTTTATAAAATAAATATAATTTATATTATTATAGAACTATCACTGGACCTGCAATTTACAGGTAAATAATGTTGTGCAAAATGTTTACTACCACACGTATCCTTAAGCCTGGTAATATACCTACTACAAATACTTTCTATAATCATATAAACGCAGTTATTCTGAATCATATATTATAGTTAAATACATGAACTACAAAATTATTTTAAAGTGGTATTAAGTCTTTAGTTACTTTTATTTTGTGAGTAGATGAAAGTAATTTCTGTCACCTTATATACTAATCTTTGTATATTTGTACACTACGTCTTTGACGTTTAGGTATTTTTAAAGGCTTACTGTGTACCCTTTACCTAAGGCGAACACTTGACCATCGACCTATGGGCCAAATCACGGTGATATTGCTGGCACTTCGTCAGAACTGATAGGTTTTGTACATAATAAAAAATACAAATAATATTTTTTTTTCTTTAAAATACTGTGTAAAAACTAAAGAATTACTTTTAAATTAATCATACAATTAACATTAAAATAAATTGCTCTTCGGTACCTTAATAATCAATATTTATGGTATGATCATACCAATTTAGTCAAAATTTGAACTAAAAAGTTGAGCCTCTTAAGAGGCTCTTAATTGCCTCATTCGGCAATTTTCTGGTATCGAGTCTTATTAGTTAAGTGCGGAAATTAGAGGATTTGGTTGATTTTCTAGACGTGTTTATATAATAAGAAATAATACAATTAGCAAGTTTTAATGGTGTTTTAGAATTGTTCCAAACACGAGTTTTACAATTTGTTTTAATTTGTCTAAACGGGTAGGTAATGTTAACACTTATTGTAGAAAAACAATATTGGCACCGTCTATCCAAAAATAATATAAAATTGCACGGTTTTAACGCATTTTGCTCAATTTTGCAATAAAAAACAAAAGGTATGAACTTGAAATTTGCAATTATTGAGGTTCATGTAATGCTCTAGATGTGCTTAGAAATTGTTCTTTTCATTCCTGGGAATCTAGTTGGTACTTTAAGGGTCAAAAATTAAAATTTCCCAGTAGTTTTCAAAAGTTCCGTGAAAAACAAATTAAAAATTAAAGAAAAAACAGGAATTTTTACGGAAAACCAATTTTCGACTACATTGATTTTGGTTTTTTTGGAATAACTCTAAAAGAAATTACCGTAGGTACATGAAAGTTTGGCTGAATGTTTATATCAGCATTTTTTGTAAACTAAAACATTTTTAAAAAATTTTGATTTATCTTGAGCTGTTTACGGACATTTAATTTTCCATTTTTTTTAGGTTTTTTTCTATAGATTTCTATAAAACTTTATCTGTTGGGTAAAAAAACTTGAAAATTTAAGACAAGACTCCTAATATATTGTTACAATAATATATGAAAAATATTAAAAATCCGTACTCACAAATTTTTTTATAAGCATTTAAAGTTCAAATATTGACAAAATACGTAAAAATCACGAAAATGTGCAAATTATTTTGAGTTAGAAATTCATAAATAATTTTCTTTTTAAATCTAAGATTTTAAAATATAACACATGATTAGTCATAAGTCATAAGTTTGCCTAAGTTTATCAAAAAAAAAATATCTAATACCAAGTCAAATTCAATTTTTATGAGCGTTTGTAGTTCATATTTTTACAACATTGGATATTCAGTCGATTTCTCATGTAGCGATTTTCTTATTTTGTTATAATTCAAAAATTAATAGGTACCTAGCTGTAGATACTTAAAAATTTCACCGAATGTTTATAATAGCATTTTCTATACACCATACAATTTTGAAAATATTTTGACTCTTTTTGAACTTTTTACGGACCATTTCAAATTTTAATTTTTTTAGTTTTTTTTCATATAAATACCAATAAATGTTTATTTTTTTGTGCCAAAAATCATGAAAATTTAATACAAGGCTTCTGATCTATTGATACAATAGCAATTGAAAAATATTAAAAATACATAGGCACACATTTTTTTTATAAGCATTTAAAGTTTGAGTTTTGACAAAATTCATCAAAATCTTGAAAATTATCAATCAGTGTAATTCAACAATTATAAAATGGTCAGTTTTTATAACTAAGGATTGACAATTTAAAACAAAGATTCTAATAAATAGTACATACTGTTATCAAAAAATCTAAAAAATATATAAACACAGTTATTTTTTACAGACATTTTAAGTTCAAATTTGGACGAAATTACATATTAAAATCAATATTAACGAGTAAAAGTATATATTATAATATTTTTCTAGCATCACTGATAATTTTAGGTTAATAATTAAATAATATGATTAATATTAATTCAACTTAGCAGCTACCGTATAATAACAATATCAATATAATTTAAAATATCCTAGACTGACATACCGTCTCCGCTCAGAATCGTTTTTCGTATACTATGAAATTATATCATTGAATTCAAATTTAATACCATCCATTATACAGTGACCTACTGTACAGCGGAGTGACATCCACTTGATCCCCTTTTTTTAGTATGTTTTTGATTTTGAATTTATTTCTAAAGTTATTAGATTCATTAATGTTGTTTAGTTTGATGTAAGTGACATTTTTAATATCTAATATATCTGTTAAAGTGTGCTGTATATATTCTATGGTTTTGAAAGGTTTATGCTAGATTTTAGTGAAACGACTACCATTGATTAATAGTTTAATTCAATTCAGCGCTTTGTTGAGCCCATATATTTGGACATTCGGTAGAAATAATGCATCTTGTATCGTGGTGTTCTGTAGGTGTTTAATATATAATCTTCGAATTGTGTTTAGCATTATACAAACTTATATATCTTACCTGTGTTTTACTGTTAATTCTATCCAATAGATTTTTATGTAGTGTAATGATTTTCCTTGGCACTTCACAATTATTTTCTGTTACCCTTCGTTTTGCTCCAGTACTTAGTACTTATAACCGTAGATTGTAGGTTGTGGTATATAAAACTGAAATAGGTTTTATGTGGCATAAATAGGAACTTTAAATTGGACACAATGAAGTTAGTCTGGATAATTTAAAGTGTACTTAAAGACGGTTGATAAAAATTGGAAATTAGTTACACAAGATAAATCGTATTCAAATTGAGTTTGCATACTAAAAAAGAGAGAATCCTACTTTGTACATCCAATAGTATACTTTGTATTTTGGGAAGTATGCCATACCATTAATTCAAACTCAAGAATTGACCGTTCAAGAGTGAAGTACTGTTAATTTTTACAATAATTTGAGATGAAAAACATAGTGTTACGCTTGATAAATGCAAGAACTTTGAGAGAAGTGTTACTGTAATGTCAGTGTGTTGACAAAATAAAAAATAAAACTTATAAAAGATTCGTACAAAGGTATTTCATTGGATCTATATGGACAAACGGAGAGCTATCTATAGAATGAGTTCGATTAGATAGAATACCTATGTGCGATTTTGAGAATGTGGTAAAATTAATTTTGTTCAGATACCTATAGAGTAAGTAAGAAACGATCAACCCAGGAAGAATATAACACTAATTCATAGAACAACAGATCCAGTCTCGGTGACTCAATCTTAAAACAGATTTTGATGTCATCAGTGAAAATAAAACATTTTGTCTGGTGTGATTCTATGAGAGGGAGTTGAGAAATATGAAAAACATTAAAGGACCGAGATGCCTACTCTACCTTGAGAAATATTTGGAACAACATTCACTACGCAAGATGCAACAACACCAGCTACTTCGATAAATATGTGCCTGCCAATGTCATGGGTACATCAAGGTACATCTATCTAGAGATAAAATTATGAAGTAATGGCGAAGAATAGACAACTGAAAACGCTGTGCGGAGTAATAACCATTTATTACATGTTTTCATAAAAAAAATTTGGTACTACCGATTTAAGAAAAAAAATAATACCAACTCTTAGTAAATTTTATCGGGAGTCTTATAAAAGTAACTAGAGATTTCTAAGTAAAATACTTATCAAAATATATCATAAACTTATTGTGTGCCACATAAGGCACAACATGCATACAATTTAATATCACTAATTTTATTAAACATCAAAAATGAAAAAAAAATTCATTCATTCATTTGTAAGTGTATAAGTTTCACTATTGTATGAGTATCAACAACGATTAAAACATATTTTGTGACTTTAGGTGCATATTCCCGAAATAGCATAAATAAAAATTTAGTATTTCATTCATAAAAGCCGAATATGGCACAGATAAAAATTGTACTATTTGATGCATAATGGACATATATATATGGAACAGACGTACAATTGGTGCGTGGTACGTCATATCTGGCAAAAACTTAACTTTTATCGACTTTTAGGAGAAGTTTAACTTTAGTATTTTTTAAATATTTTTCCCATTATCCTGATGTCTTTTTACAAAAGTACAATTTTTTTCGGCAACGAATAAAAATGTATGCATAAAGGGGATAATAAGTTTCTCAATTTAATATTTTAAAAACGTATAATTAATGACCAGATTTAATTCTTTCAATAATATATGAGAGGATTTTAGTGAAAGTAGATTTAGCATTTCTGAATCCATACTGCAAATCAATAAGAACACGGTTGATGCTACATTTTATGCCCTAATAAACTATGGGATAAAATATTTTGGAAATATGCGAGATTATGGTTACCTATAGGTTTATAGTTAGTGACGTCAGAAATATCATCAGGTTTGAAAACAGGCGACACAAAATAGATTTTTCAGATATAATGGAATTTAAATTCTTCCGTCACATCAGTTGCATCTAAATATCAGGAACTACTACGGGAAATATATTGTCATGACAATTGAAAAGGCTATGCTTATTAATGAATCTTGGAGGTTTTAAAATTCATGGGAAAAAACAAGTATGAAATGACAAGCATAATATGCTATCACATTTATTATTATAAAAGTATTTCTATAGGATGTATCAGCTAAATTCAAATAAAAACAATTAATTACTTGGGCGTAAGAAGTAATTCGAGTAAATATAATGATTTTTTTGTTTATCGGGAAGCCATTCAGTATTTTATATTGGGTCAGACTGTTGCCAGTTCAAGCGTATCCGTTCATACTATAATACATTACTTATACCCTTATTGGTATTGTTTTAAATATATTCCAGGATATATTATGCTAAATTATTAATTTATGAGGAAGCTCTGTCTCCCAGTCCTCACCGGTTTCTAATCAATTAAAAATAAACCACAAATATCTAAAAGAAAAAACTAAAAGGTTTTTATTAGGAGCTTTAAAATGTATTATTTTTCGTATAAAAAAAATTTATTTCTGTACCTATCTAAAACAATATGGTAGGTACCTAAAGATTAATATAGGTACCTATCTATAATATTTTACATTATTTCCTATAAACTGCATTTATTTTATTTTCTATGTATGGGTAATGGTGACTCTTTCATCACCAGCTGATCTCTGGTTATTTCACCAAGAATAGAGTAGTCTAATTATACCTATTCATTTTCGCTATTATTAATACATATATACATTTATATGTATTTCATAAATATTACTATTTACATAATTTAACTTTAAAATGCTAAATAGTACCCCTACCATAAAAGAATTTACTAATAATAATAGACACATTATTATTTTCAAAATTGGTAAATGTTTAATTTTCAGTCATAGAAGAATGATGGGATAGGGGCTAGACTTCAACTCTTTTCCTATTTATTTTTGGGTTTGTTGTCGATTTTTGTGGTTTGTCACTTATTGATCAATTATCAACAATAGCCTCTCAAACAAGAGATTTGTACAATTGTACTTAATTTTATGTAAGATAGTATAGCCATTGCCTATTAGGTATACCATTTACGTATAACAGTGACCCCTCCCCCTCTCATTAATGGTCTCTTCTAAATAACTTACACCTTCAAATAGTGGACACTGTTTTGGAAACAAACCACAACATTTCTACGGACTGAACCCTCTGAATAGCGGACATCATTTCAGTGGGAATGTCCGGTATTTAGATATTTCAATGAATATATGTATTTTGAGATCACGGTCGGCACATCATAGTGCCAATCTTTATTTTATCCCTATCTAATTATATATTTAAGAAGTGAGAAATGAGTGAATACCGTTTACCTCCGTATACCCCTCCCCCTAATCCGCTACAGTAGATACTCCTAAAACACGAGAGTGGATTAAAAAAAAATATATATATTTTTTAACATAAATTAACTATCAATTTATTATACGATCTGTTTATTAGCAATGCCATGCATAATTCCTATAATATATTGTAATATTTTACTAAAATCATCTAATATATCTGCAGATGTTTATAAACTGTAATTTTCAACAAACAAAAATAATTAAGGTTTTTTCTAAAAATACCTAACAATAATACAACACGTAATAATTATTGTACATTCAAAGATAATCTCGTTTTTATTTTCACAACATTTCAACATCAATATTTTATTCTTTGAATTACATTGTCGTTCATTTTTGTAAATACGAAATAGTAAAATCTTTTTTATTTCATTCAAAAGATAAAACTGGTATAATATTTATAGTTTATAGCGGTGTAAATGATCTGTTCCGATATAATTAAACAGAGGTAAAGGTACATGATATATAAGAATCCATAATAGTTACATAGTTTGTAACGGTTTGTAATTATTATAATAATATTGAAAAAATTATAATAAAAATTATTATTTAGCAGTAGAAATTAAAAAAAAACATACATTGAACATAATAGACACCCAATAAAATGTTTTCAAGTGTATTTAAAACATTTATTTATTAACTAACAATGAAGTATCTCGACAAACAAACAAACTAAAATTATAATAATAATAATAATAATAATAATAATTAATAATAATTAATAATAATAATAATAAACAAACATTACATTTACCTATGTTATTATATGAAAACGAATTAGATTTAGTTTAATCGGACGAATTTTAAATAGTTAACAACAAGTAGGGAATAACAAGATAAAAAAGTTTAAGATTTCATACACGACAAAAATTACACAACTATTATAATAGCAAATAATTTATAGGTAGTTATAATACTTGTAATTGTAATAATTAGTAATAATATAATATCCAACAGAGGTATAACTACAATTATTATAGTTTTTTGATCAAGTATAATCAATAAAAAACAAAAATGCATTACTCGAGCTAATTGTATATATTATTACTTGGTGGAATATTAGTAAAATGTACTCGTCCGATACAATGATAATATAAATATAATATAGATAGATATTTGTAGATTTAAATTATTATATTTTTTTTTCAAGTGAATATTAATAAATACGTAAGTGTAGATGTGTATAGGTTAAGTATCTATTCCTATTGATTTATTTTTTAATATTATGAACATAATAAACTTCTCCTCGGTAATCAATATTATTATTAATATTATACAAAAAGGACTCATTACTGATATTTTGGTTTCGACGAGTAGATAATTTATAAGGTTCTACAGTGTAGGCCCTACATAATATAAAATTTCGTGTCATGCACGTAATATATAAACACCTATAAACATATTATATATTATGTTGGCATCTACATGTTAATCTCGATTAGTCAATGAAAATGAAAAATATTCATTAGATTGTATTTTTCAATATTCATCTCACATCGGTTATAATATTATACATTATTATGTATGTAAAGCGTGTGTGGGCATATAAATAAATTTGTACATAATATACTTAATACTGAACCGATAGGTATACTTATCGTGTAATGACATCAAGGAATATTATTAATATTATATTATAAGATACAACAGAACTTGAATATTATCGTCGTAATAATAAAGGTACACATTAATGTTTAAACCGAATATAAGCTAAAGAAATTTTTTTTTTTTAAATAATCCCAAAAAGTGCACGAAAAACTGTGGTGAATAAAGTCATGTTTTATTTGTGATGGCTATATTCTAACATGTTGTGACAATGTGTAGTAATCGAATATGTATTATAATATTATGACAAATAATAGCTATATATATATATATATATAATGTATATTATATATATGTATAGTTGTATGTTTAAATAATAAAAGAAAAAAAATCGATCGCACACTTTTTGGTTTCAACTAGGTATAAATTATATTCTTTCTAGAAGGTATACATACGTAAATGCAAGATATAACAGTGTGAAAAACGAATAGGATGATCATCTATATTTAATTATTATTATATCATAGGTATTCTTCTCATCGCATAAGTATGTACAATACGTCTAATATTGCTTACATCGAAGAGTAAATAAATTAAATTTTGGAAAGATAATAAGTAACAATTTAAAAATTATATAGGTAACAGTTATACAAGCGGTGATATTGTTTAAAAATGATTTATAGAGTAAAATAATATCGAAGGAAACATCATATAGTATAGTGGCCGACAAATCTCTATGTCTAATACCTACAAGCACAATAGGGTACACATGGAACAAAACTGGTAAAAATATTTAGAAGTTTGACTTTGATACCAAAAATTGTGCCCATCGAAAACTGACAATTTAAACGCGTAATAAATCTCAGTCTTTTGACCTCAACAATTTCCTATTACGATAAGCTCCCAAACCGGATTTTTCTTAGAATTTTCTGGTAGTACTTTGATCACGTCGACATTTGCGGTCCAAATTCGTTATGTTATTCTTCTATCTTCCTGAAAGCAAAATGTTTTGTTTTTCAATCGTGTTTTGATTTATTATATGTAAAGTCTTAATTCCATTAAAACAATATTTCCACCAAGTAACAATATAAAATTGTCTACTGTTAAATTTTAAAATACATTATCATTATACATGCTACGATATTATACTATTGTGTTCCAATAATGTTTCTAAACGATAATTATTAACTATATAGGTAGTTACACAATACACTCCTATCGAGAGTAATCATAATAATATAATAATAATTTATCAATTAAACGCATTAGAAATTTTAATGCTATTATCAAGATAATATACTTTAATATTATGTAGCCATGTAAATAGGCGAAAATGCTAAATCATTGTATTATATATTATTCAACAAATTCATATTATAAAACATATATAGGTACCTAGTAACATATTTTATTACAACGATAACACTTAACGTGGGTCGTTATATAATGTGTATATACCACCTAATATTATAATATTATAATATAATTCTAACTGCGTTTAAATTTGTCAAGATATATCAAATCTAATCGTTAACAATATGGTAACAATAACCGTAAACATATTAAATTACAGTACAAAAAAAAAAATAATAATAATAATAATGATAACAAATTCAGTAGAGTAAAATGAGGGAATGGATGGATATGTAATACAGTTACATTATCAAGTATAAGTAAATTATTAATATTTCAAAGACACTTATATTATATTATAATAGGTAGGTATTTGTATATATTCTTTTGTCGCGATAACGCGTCGAAACTTTATGAAATATATTAGCACACAACACTGACGCGTCGCGTCGACTTCACTTGCCGTGTAAATACTACCTAATATTAAACGTTTTTTTTTTTTTTTTTTGATATGATGCAACACAACTAAACGAGAAACCGTCATCGATGATAATATTTTCAATAATATTATAACACACGAATACACGATATGTATTATGGAATACTGTTTCGGTAGGATTCGCCAAATGTATGACCTGTGTGCCGAGAAAGTATATTATTGTGATATAATATTATTATTATTATGGTTATAGTCTTTGGGAATTGAGTAGGTACGGTTTTGTTTAAAATAATGCATATTTTGTTGTGTCCGCATAAAGTTTTATTCGAAAGTGATTTATTTTCTCGGGTTAAGTAATATCAAGTCGAGTCTTTTTTTTTTTCGTATAGTTTACAAGTTTTATATTATTATTATGAAATAATATTCGTGAGAATGATACGTACACAACAATACGCGGTTTGTGACGTACGAAATGAATTCAAGTCGTTACATTATTCATAATTAATCTATGACTGGGTAATTAAAATAACATTATTATAATATTATATCTAATGTGATGTACAGCGTGATTCTTTTGGCATGCTCACTAGTTTCTGGCGGGTTAGGTAGGTATGTTTTATAAATTACCTATAATATTGTCACTACATAAGAGGTTCGCTTTCCCGTCAAAAATCAACGAGCTACTATCTACCAATACGTGTCGTGAATCACCCTGTATAACGTTTCATATATACCATATTATTATGATATAATATAACGTAATTTTTACACCGACAAACACACTGCGTGTGGTGTAGATCAATATATATAAATATACAGTTAATTAAAGTAATGACACACAATAAAGGTCTTAAAGTTAAAAAGTCTTATGAATTACTCGAGTTTTGAGAAAATTATTGAACAATCTGGTTGAGGAATAATATTATTACAATAATACATATATATATTATAGTAAAGTTGTTCGACGGACATAATATTATATTTTATGTGCGTTTGAAAAATAACCGTCTTGTATAGTCGAAGTAAATCCCTAAGTATATTATAGTAAAAAATATATTCTCAAATAACTAAACAAATCGCACAAAAACATCATAAACATCGGTTATTATTATCATTTTTTTGCCTATCGCCTCAAATCACAAACACAAATAAGGTATATATAGTAATAATATATATATTAATATATTTTTATTTTAATTCGATATTATTTCAACGAGACGCTTATACAACTATAAGTCTTAATAGTAATATTTAATATGATAGAAATATTTATTATAAATTTCAATAGTGCTCGAATCGCAAGGGAAGTGGTGCGGGAGGGAGGGGGAGGGGTCCCTCTTCTGTTTAAAATATATTTATGCATTTTAATATTACCTACATCCTAATCAATAAGACATTTAAATATTCAGGTACGCACATTTTTTTTTTAAACTTTTGCATCTCTCCTGATTTTTTCCAATTCAAGCCCTGTATGGCTGTATGTTATCTCACAAAAAGGGGCATATTATTATAGAAAATCCATACGAGTTCGCAGGTAAGCATCAATGGGAAGCTATACATTTGATCATACACCATATCATTGTATCACCTAATACATAATATGTTGGTGACGCATTTTTCATTTTGAGCACAACAATACTGCCAGTAGGTACCTATACAGTTGGTGGAAATATTTTATTATGATACCGTGTGGACTAATCCCGAGGGCAACAATTTGTCGGTCGATTTCGCCGGTACGTGAAAATTAGAACGATTATTAACTATTCATTATTTAAGTACAGTAACGAAAATTATTTAAAATCTAGTAGTAGGTACATTATGTCACCGGGTTATCCGTCACGTGATTGCTGTTTAGAACGGCGATTGAACTATATTAAAGTACTTACCGATAACTCTTACATTATTATACCTACATACCTATTATGCACGGTATATATAGTTTTGAATTTAACATAATATCATAATACCATTGAACACAATTAATGATTAAGTTATAAACGTTTAACTATTATGATTATTAATAAATAAATCGTTTTTATATGTGAAAAATAAACAAAAGATTAAAATGAACGACCACTTGGAAATGATTATTATTTCTTTTAAATTCGATAAAAAGTCGATATAACATCCATATTATTATCTAACTAAAACTTCTAAAGTTAAAATTGGACTACACTTAGTACAAACCACAAACGGCAGTATACAATAAAATTTGTAAAACATATTTGTGGTTAATATTATGTTACGTTCGTAACGAAGTCTGAAATATTATGTATTTATTTAATTATTATAATTATAATTTATAGGTTACACACTTACACCTAATATTATTGTGCTTTGATATTACCTAGGTACATTAGTTACATCTGAAACATGAATGAAAACCGATTGATCAATTCGATTAAATAAACGTCCAAAGCCGTTGGGGTTTACAAATTGTTTTTCATTTACTGTCTTTTATTCCGTAAAAGTTGTCAATTGAGCTTGCGGTAATGAAGAGTGTGCGTTATTATTTATTTACTGTAAATATAAATCAAAATATCTATTTTTTTTAGAAACATATACGCTTATGAATTATTTTTACGATACCTAAATTTATGATATAAAATATACGTACATTATGATATACCTAACTGTACGTATTAGTCTGTGCGTATGTGGCATAATATCCATTAACGATTGTGGCTATGTAGTATTTAAAGTACCTATCGAATTTTGATACGAATCAGTATTATCATTATTAATAGTATGCGTAGGTATATTATGTAAAAAAAATAGTTTATTTATTTATTTTCAAAACTACATAAACCAGTAACCAGGCGGCGAGCGCGTTTAACACTTATCATTAATCAATGCGTGTATATACCTACTTATATATATTATTTTTAATTATAATACAATATGCGATTTCTAACCAGTGCGATGTATATAGGTAATAATTGAAAATTAACATTGTTTGACACCCTTTGTCGAGTAATATATTTACCTTAACGGCGATTGATAAATTCTGAGATACTTATGACAACTTTTCGGTAAGTGTTGACCTCTATAATTATACAATACCGGTATCAAATCAAATACCAAAAAGTTTTATTGAAAAATGACACGATGACCACGCACATGTCGAGATCAATGGAGTTGGTCGATGGCTCATAACAATAAATTAGGTACATAATATTATACTCATAATAGTATACCGTTTCGAAATGATTTGAAACCACGAGGAAGCCCTTAGAATAGTTAATACCTATATAATATCAATGTTTTTCGCCAATCGTCGACACTGTAAGCGATAATTATCATAGCTATTAGAAACTATACGACTGGAGTATGGGATTATTTCGTTAACAATGTGCTTAGTCGTAACATATTACGTCAAGTCTCTAGGGACGAGTCTTATCAATAACAGATTTAGGTGTAGTTCAAATCTGGCGCGGGTACGTGGGTAACGGACGAAAACGAAAATCGAAATACGTCGGCGTGATTGATCGATTATACCTCGTGACGTGAAATGATCGATTGCAGCAGGACAACACCGCGAAGTCCCGTGTAATCCTATACAAAACGAAATTACAAGCCGAAAAGTTTGCTGGCCGATTAGCGATTTTCATTCGGAGTGGCGCATAACACTCAGTTTATAGTTGACAATAATAGTTTAAACGTACTATAATAATATCGCCGGTGTACAATATCGTTTATACGGAAATAAAGTCGATTTCCGCTTCGCACCCGACAGCAATAATAATATTACCTATATATTGTTATCATACGCTCCGCGGACGTTATCGCAATGAAGTTACATCGTGAATCACAATAGTATAGACATATAAAGCACCATTCGGGAAGTAACGATACGACACATATTATTACCGACCAAACGAGCCTATATAGGCTGTAGGTACGAATGATATTGGAAAAACGGTCGAAAAACATTGGACGGCGTTCGTAAGTTATACAAAATACGATTTATGGACGTGGTGATAATATTGGTATAGGTGTGCCTACAGCGGGTACCCGACAGTATTTTCAATTTAGATATTATAGATTCGTTGCACAGTTATTTTTGTTGTACGTGTAAGTATAATAGTTATGTGCGTTTAGTACCTATGTACAATTAATAATCTATATTCTATGTTGTATGGTACGTATGTGGGCAGACTCAGTGCCGCGTTCACGGGAGAGGGGAAAGAGGGCTATCGCTCTGGTCGCACATTCTTTATGAGCGGCGGCAAAATTTTTTTATCGAGTTTTATTTTAAATTATAATTCTATGTCTCATAAAATATTATTAAAAACAAGATTTTTAACAATGAAATTAGTAAATATCATAGATATTATTTTATTATTTTTTAGTGATGGACATATTATTATTATTACATTTTCCAAACATTAATAAATTGATTCAATTCATAGTCATGTGGTTATTACCTAAAACGTATAGTTTTTTGCAATATTTGTATCAGAGAGTGACCAGGGCACTGAGTATAAATGAGTATGCGTATGTAGTTAGTATTTTCGAAGGTGATGTGAAATCCAATCGATTTTGTACGAACAATATAATGTGATTTTTATTGTGCATGTCGATCCGGCCGCCCACTGAAAGTCATGTGTACATGGGCAGTCGTACATCGGGGTCAAGTGAGGTATACAGTACAATAATATGTTATATAACATAACAGCTAAGTATAGATAAACTAGTAGGTAAGTATAGGTGCATGACCGGGCTTGAAATCGATTTTAAACATCAATAAAAGTCGTTAAAAATCTTCTGATAAATCATAATTAATATCAAAATCGAAATAATATTAAAATTGAATCGATTATTATTTATATCAAAATAATAACCGTTTTTAAATGTTTATAGAAAATCGATAAAAAATTGATTAAAATTTAAAACCCAACAATAACCAACAGATTTATAATACATGGGTAAAAATAAGTAATATTTCGATTTCATAGGCTCGTTTTAGAGCCGCGCGTAACGAGTGGAATGCGTGAACGAAGATCCCGCTTACTAGCCTACTGGTAAAAATCAAAATATGATATTTTAGTGGAAAAAAAAAGAAAAAATTTGTTAAATATCGAATTACCAATTATAAAAAGATTATTTCGATATCGTTTTAAATTAAAATCGGAAAAAAAACAAAATGTAAATATATAAATATACTAAATGAGAATCGGAATTAAAATGGAAAACTTCCGTTTGGATGTCAAGCCCCGGCACACGGAATAACACAATATGATTATATTATTATTATTATCTATTTTTATTATATATTAAAAGCGACGACGTGTTTGTGTTCTTTTTATCCGTCTCATAGGACGTTGAGAAAGTTGACTTTCTTCTGCAAGGCTTTCTGTTCGCCGTCCAGTAGCACGGAATCCGTGATCGGCGAACTTCCCAGGTTCTCCAGCAGCCTCCTGCTCCTGGTCGGCATGTCCGGCAGCAGCGGCATGGCGTGCGGGGGCGTGTAATCGCCGACCACGCTGCCGGCCACCGTGCCGTACTCGCCACCGTAGACGCCACCGCGGCGCATGTAATCCTCGGCGGCCGCCGCCGCAGCGGTCCGGAACGTGGACGCGATCCGCTCCATGGACCGTTCTTCGGCTATCTTTTCGGCCGCGCGCGCAAACACTTGACACTCGTCCTCGGTCATCGGCCGCCGTCCCGCGTAGCAGCCACCTGTTGTATACGATATATGCACAATACGCCCCCGTCACGCTTTCCCATGTCGGTTCCACTTATAGGTACGTTAAATATATATTATATACAGTAGAAATCGAGTGCATTATAAAACGACACCGTCAGGCACGTATTAGGTATCTTTTTTATGAGGGGAGGGGGGCATAAAGACCGGTAAATTTATAATATTATGTTTAATTGTCACCTTCTTTTTAAAAAAAAAAACTATTGCAAAAAAAAATTAAATGTCAAAAATTGTAATATTAATGATATTATTAAGCCGTTATTAGACACATATATTTAATGAGAGGCGATATTTAGGCGATACTCTATCTTTTCACTGTTTCCCGTGGCTTTTATATATTAGTCGTAAATGATAATTAGTGCGGTTGTGTTCCCACATGCCAACGGCACAGCTGACCAAAAATGAAAAGCGTAATTTTTTACACGCTTTACAGAAAAAGCTCTCACATCTCGTGGAGTGGTCTAATTTAATTTTTTTTTTCTTGCTAGAAAGAAGATGATTTTCTACAGAGCACATTGTACTTTGATTATTATAACGTTGCTTAAAACAAAAATAATAAAAAAAATCTTGTGAAAACTAATCATATTTAAAATCGTATTGTATTAAGGTCTAGAAATACTTCTTATAAGAAGTGTCTTTCTCTTTACAAAAAAAAAAAATTATCATAATCGGATTACTCTACGAGGTGTGTTTGAGTTTTTTCTGTAAAAGATGTTTTTGAACGTGCAGGCCTCTTAGTGAGAGTAGTATCGATTGTCGGTTCATTTTTCTGTGAACTCACATTGTCTTTATAAAAATAGTTAAACCATACATTTTAAGAAATATATTTTTATTTTTTTTTTGTGGGGGGTGGGAGAGTGTCAAAAACATGTTGTCCTGGAACATACAATGTTTAAATACAGCCCTAGACAACGTCAAATCGTAGCACAGGTCATATGATATATTCTGTGTAGAAAAGATTATGAAACTACAGCCGATCATCTATTAGGCAGAATTTCTATTGGGCACCAGTAGGTTTCACTAACCCGGTGAGAATCTCACGGTAATTCGAATTGAAACAATGTATTTAGACACACTTTATAATTCAAAGTACAATTTTGGGCACAGTAAAGACAGATAGTAACGAGTGAGGCTTTTATTTTCTGTGAACACCATCGATTCGCGAAAATCATGAAATCACTAATCATATAGGAATAGTTGAAAAGGCCCAGCGTTACGATTTTCCTTTAACCTATCGTTTAAATAAAAGGTAATTAATAGTTATTTAATGAATGGTTGGTTTCACTTTGAATGTGGGTATGAAAAATCAGAAACGGAAATTTTTCAGTTTTTGTACTATACTGTACAGTTTATATTGTTTATAATAACCCGCACATTTAAGTAATATTCATAAAACTGTAGTTATATTTTTCCCCTCCAAACACCTTATCGAAGTAGCAACTATACTCGATCAATGCATATAGTTATTCAGAACTGTAAATTTTTTTACCCCTAAGAAGTTGTGAAGCTAGTTTTTGAATGTCTTGAAAGTAAACAGAACCTAACAATAATGTATTGACAGTTATATGCTGTTCATTGAAAAGGCATCATTATTATGTTTGTATTATATAGGTACAATATGTGATCATAATATGTATGTGTATCAATATGCGTCATAACTCTCGGTGACTCCTACTTTTTTTCCCCTCTAGGTTTTTTTTATCTCTTAGCTTCTAAATTTTTAATCTACCACTTACAGTTATATGAAGTTTTTCATAATTCTCTCCAACTTTTAATCATTAACAGTTAACTGTAGGTATAACAGATTTACAGGTAAGTGTGACCATAATAATTTACTCGAATTTCAGATGAGATCAACCTAATGTAGGTATGAGTCGGTTAGGTCAAATATAAAATTGGAGAAAATTCAAAAGAAACTAAAATTCAATTGCTTTAAAAAATATACATGTTTAATAGTATTTCACGATTTTAATATTAGCATACAACTAATTGACATATTATTTTTACGAGGTTACGTCACATTTCTAAAAATATTTACCGAATATAGATTAGTATAGGTACGATATGTTGAATATGACATTCATTTTTTACCGTCCCCTCCAATGTCGTTATTACCGATTTCTACTGTACATATGTATGTATTCATGCAATGTAAATAAACATATTACATAATATATTAAATATAAACATAATATATTACACAAAGGTATATAGCTAATAATAGATGTGTAACACACTCAAACACACACACACACAACACACATCCCTGCCCCAATGTGAGAGTTATTTCTTCAAGTCGATTTTACTCAGATATTTACTAAAAAAAAATTTATGGACGTTTTTAACGTCCGAGTAATATACTATATTATGTTTATGTTTACTAGGTATATAATATGTATGACCACCGTACTAGAATTGTGAGTGGAAACTTTGAAAACACTTTCGATACACTATATATCTGTATAGTGAGATAATATATTTCGCAAACTTTCCCAAACGCCGCTATCTACGCTAAACCAATATTGAGTAGTTATTCCTATATTATTTTATCCATGTCGGTAGGTACCGCTTAACCTAACCTATATGCATGCGCATCTATAAAGTTCGCCAGACTATATTATAATATCCTGTTTTAAATTGATGTTGTTACAAAATCGTACATTATTGATTGTGAACAAAACACGGTTTCAAATATATTTGGAAAAGCGTAACCTCAATTTAACCGATTAAAATATCTGCGACGGTAGATATTCGGGATATCGTGCATATTGTATTATAAGTTATAACATATTATTCCATTCCAACAGAAATTATTATCATAAGTGAATATTTTTCCGGCTCGTTGATATCGTATAAGAAAATGTTCATACACAGAAAACGTGTGGAATATATCTCCATACCAATAGTATAGTTCAATAAAAATATGAAAGAATAAATATTAAAGGTAGACCGATAACGATTTTAAACTCGAGTATATGTCGAGTGATACGAGTTATGCGTTATATGATTCGTGGATCTACAATATCGTAAGTTTTAATTTATCATTAATAACTTGTCGAAGATTATGTACACGACACAGTTGTACCAAAAGTATAACATGATATATAGGTAAACATTAATAATCATTTTTTTTTTGCTCGACGATTCGTATAAGAATTAATGTTTTTTACTGTTTTACACATATAAAAAAGTGTTTTAGTATTTCAACAGTATTCCCGCCGTAAAAAGGAAAACATATTATTATCTCATATAGTTTATAATAATATGGTTTATCTTATCATCACGACATAGGTACGAGGCGTACACGTCTGGACGACTCAACTACATTACTTATTCCATACCAATATATTTTGGTAACCACTTCGCGTTTATGATTGGAACGCGGGCCGAGATGAAAACCGCGGAATAAACACAATATATAGCAGATGGTCATACGTTTTCACTGGCTCGATTGAAATATATTTATTCGTCTGTCTCTGTGGCATATTGTATGCTATATATTTTTGGTACCATTTTCAAACGTTTAATTTCAGTATACAAACTATGCGTAACACTAAAATGATATATGAAGCGTACGATGCTGCAGGTGTGCGTGTATCGCGTGTATGCATATGCGTGTATTGTATATTTAAGGTATAATATTATAGGTAACATTATGGCGGGTACTTTTCAACATTCCCCGCCATAAAAAGAGAACCTATATAATAATAATAATAATATATTATATTATCGTAAATAGGTCCAGTTCAAGTTATACAACAGAGCGAGACGATATCCGAGGAAAACATATTGTATATACGCTCGTTTGGAACGCGACGATCAATACCAGTGCAATATCGTGGCCTGAACTTTTTTTCTTCGGCCATAATAGAAATTGTGTAAAAAAAAAAAACACCACTCTCACTATTATAAACGGTACGCGATACGTGAAATGTATAATATTATTATACATATTTATTTTTTTATATAATAATATTATTATTATTATAATAGTGCAATAGAAGATAATATTATGACGTCGTCTCCGAAACGAGTGCAGACACTATTTTCGCCTGAGAATTATGAGGGTATAATATGCGTCGTACCTGCTTATAATATAATAATATTATAGAATGTATCGCTCGTCATTTGTCGTGTACGACATGTATTATAATTCACTATTATTATTAATAATAAAATATATTATATCGTGACACAATACAAGACACCGTCGTACGTTTATTGCAACACAAACGTCGATGTCAAACAAATGGATTCCCGTCTTCACACTAAACACAAACACTTTTTAGCCAACACAACGTAGTGTGAAACGATATTGTTGTCACTCGCACAGAATGGCTCCCGAGCACACGAGGAATTTATGACATTTAGACAAGTGAGAAAATAGACGTACGACGATGTTTCAGTGGTTAACAATAATGCGATATCGGTCGTGTTGGCTTATAGATTTTCATACAATGTACCCAGATAAGTTTAATACCGACGAACACAATTTATCAATATAACAAACATCACCGCCCAAGTGAGGTGGTGTACGCGTCAATCGTCAATAATAGACAATATATTTTAATATACGAACAATATAATACACACCTCGTGGCCGAATCCTAGATATTATATTATTATCTAAAATATAATATTTGCTAACATCATTATATACTCGGCAATAATAATATAATAATATTATAATCACGTCATACGCCTAAGGATAATAATATTATATCCAGACTGGTATGCGTATAATATTAAATGATATATTATAATATTATTATTAGAGATGGGACATTTTACCGATATTTTTTTTATCCTTCATTTCAATTATTGTTTTCATGGCGTGTACGATAACGTATTTTTAATAATATTTGGTTTACGCATCATTATACACGTATTGCAGGTGATGATGGATGTATTACTTAATTATATTGTTATAAAGGTGCTTAAGATAATACCAGAATAATGTATTATAATTATAATAGCAATATAAACTGATATCCACTGGTTATGTTAACTGGTATAATTAATGATAAAAATACTATTAAAACCAATACAAAAAATTATGTGAAATGTACAGAACATTTTTTTTCGGTAAACTCCCATCACTATATACTATATTATGATATACCCAATAATATTATATTATATTATTATGCAGTATTATTGTCGAAAATATTATAATGCCCTCATACTTGTGTTGGAATAATTATAATATTTTTATGTCATTATTGGGAATGTTTAGGGTTGACGGTATTGCAATCGAAACCTAACCGGTATACAGTCTTGTAAAGTACTTGAGTAAAAGTATTTGAGTAAAAGTATTCAAATACGTATTCTAAATACATTTGAAAAAAGTACTTGGGCACAGTATTTGAATACTTTTTTGAAAGTATCTGTGTTTAAAATCAAATACTTTTTTCGTCTTACTTTAATATGTGCAAGGACGCCAAATTTAAATAAAATAATACAAATTGTATCTCATTCTTTATTTATAGATCGTTCATCGTTGGTTTATTGTAATATTTTTAGAGGCCTAAGTTATGGTATTTGATGGTACATACACCAAAGACCAAAAAATGCTGCGTTCTTATTCTAATGATTAAACTTATCTATAAGAACATAATAGGTCAAGGTAAAAAGGTAAAACACATGGAAAAAAGAAAAAGAAAAAGTATTTGAAAGTATCTATAAATACTTTTTTAAAGTATTTGTATTTGTACTTGAATACTTTTTTCTCCAAGTATTCGAATACGTATTTCAGATACTTTTTAAAAGTATCCTTTACAAGACTGCCGGTATATTAGTACCGGCAAGGAACAGTATACCGTAATAACTGCAGTATAGGTACATCGGTAAAATAAACTATCATACCGGCACATACCGGAAAACCGAGTTACTGCCGAAAAAATTTGATATAGGGTCGACGGAAATACCGGTATTTTACGGTACCCGATCCGGAACACCGAAAAATCCGTCGACGGTGTCTATACCTGTGTATAAAATATAGGTAGTAATAACCTATAACGCCGGTATTACGGTATACCGAGCATGCGGCATTCAAGCAGCAACGACCAGATGTGTACCGGTCGACCGGTACACCGGACATAAAAAACCTCTAACCGGTATCGAAAAAAACCGTCAGCCCTAAGTATATAACATTGCGTGTCTTATCGATTTGTTCTCATAATATACCTGCGGCGGATAGCGAAGGCAGCATGGAAGACGAATACTCGTGTTCGGCGTTCTCGCGAATCCTGGCCAGGCGCAGCAGCTCCTCGTGCAGCCGGACGTTGTCCTCGATCTGCCGCCGGCGCCGGGCGATCTCCGCCTTGATCCTGGCCTTTTTCTCCTCTCGCTGCAGCTCCTCGTCGTGCTCCTCCTCGGCGGCCAGTGCGGCCAGCGACTCGTAGTCGCCGATCCCGACGCCGCCGCCGTAGTCGTCCATGTAGTCGCAATAGCCGCCGTAGCCACCGTAACCGCCACCGTCGTCGCCGCCGCTCAGGTAGGCGGTCGGTGTCGGCGACGGCGACGGGTCCCACGAACGCGACCGCCGGCCGGCTGTGCCGTACTTCATCATGGCCGCCGTGGAGGTCATCTGCAGGTGTTGGTGGTAATCGTACGGCCGGCGCGGGTCTGAATCGACGCCGCCGTCGCTGTACCGCCGCTGCCGGCGGTTGTGCCGCCGAACGTCCCATCTGTGAGAGAAAAATATACATTATATTCATTATAATAATATATCTGCAGTATGCATAAAAACGAATACCTGACCGACTGGTACAGCCGAAACTACCGAACCTTTCGTTTGAGATTTTGAGCTAGGAAAGGTTATTAGTCACTACTACAAAATACAATATAATGTAAAGCCTATTACAAATAGAGGATTTTGTGATATCGAAATTAAAAGACGAACTTACAGTTCGCATAGGGATTGTACGTATATTATATAATGCCCTGTATTTATGTAATATTTTGTTGTACCAAGAAACAATTTACAACTTTTCTTCAAACCGGTAAAACCCGTTTATAGGAATCATATGACCCAGGTCAACTTAAAAGCTTTTGTTTCAACAACTACACAAAGCAGTATTGTAGTTACTAGTTACTATATATAGACGTATTATTACAAAGCGTAGAACCCGTTGTGACCAATTTATAATATAATATAAATGTTCACAAGTTTAGGATTGGCAAACGGTCTTGGTACGTAGGCAGGTTAGGCAGGTATCTAGTCAAATCGTGATTGCAATCAGGAACGTAGCCAGAGGGGGGTCCATCGAGTCTGGACTCCCCCCCCCCCCGAAATGTCATCGACGAAATTTTATTAGAATCTGAGTGGAACGAAAATGCTAGTGTTTTTATAATGATGTTTTTTTTGTACTCGTAAATCTAATAATTAATTATATGTTATGGAAAAAATTACAAAATGATACGGTTAGCAAACACATAAATATAATAAATAGGTACTCGTATATTATACCTATACCATATAGTTGGGTATGAGGTAGATATATATATATATATATACATTATACATAGACGACAGACCCTCGTATAAACTATAAACCCTCCCAGTATCTACAATAATAGGCGCTTTCCCACTACGTGTCGAATATCATAGCACACGCTGTGTACTTGTATATAGCTTCGGATTCAACGCGCATATGCACTACGTAGGGAGGTGCGTTATGAGGTGCGAAAAATGAAATAAAAAAACTACTTAACGACCATAGAAATCATTTTTTTGTTTTTTTTTTGTGGGCTCTTTCGAGATCACAACTCTTTGTTCAATTGTTCGGAGGTGGACGGGTAGGCGATACGGTGGGCGTGAGCAGCTCATACGGCTTACCTTTTGTGATCGGCTGTGACGGAATTCATCGCAGTGTTCGTAACGCGCCGGTGACCATTGTGATCGTAAATCGCCGCCGACGAACCGATGGCGGTCTCGCGCAAGGCGCCGCCCAGATAACCGGATCCGCCGCCGGTGTCGGGCCAGTGTCGCCAAGACGTCGTAGACGATGGATCTTCACCGCCGCCATATGACCGGGACCTCGGTCTAGACGGCATAAAGTCCTGTCACAAACAAACATATCGTTTTAATATGATACGCGTATCGTCGCGGTCGCGTTGTCTAGACGGATGACCGTGGTCGTGGTAGAACCACTGCAGCTGACTGAGACTATAAATCGGTCCTGGGTATAGTAATTGACCAATTATCTAGTTACAAGTCATCCAGCAATTCGCATGAAATATAAAATTTAAGATAAATAAAACTATAACTCTTGAAGTTGGTTTAGTTTATACATAGGTAGGTACCAGTGTTTCGACTTCAACATATGTTGGCAGGTAATCAAATTCCATTAAAAAAAAAAAAAAAACATTTTTGCATTCATTAAAATATTGTTCATACTATATAATATAATCACACAAATCAATGTCGCGCATAATAAATTCACATCGGCCTTGCAGGTAGAAACGATTTCCAACATTACCACCACGGCCAGTCCACGCGGTACTGGGTCGATGGAGACCTGCGAGTGGTCGCTGTATGACATAACACGTAGGTATATATCGTTATATTATACACTTACTGAGTTTCTGCTGCTGTAACCTCCGCCCAACACGACGTCGTCCAGCAACAGTGCGGCAACCGTGGCGTCGTCTTGCTGCTGTAATCGCAGCAGGTCGTCGTCGTCGTACACTTCCGACAAGTGTTTGGCACCGCCCAACCCTCTGATCAGCCGTCCGCCACCACCGCTTGTTTGTCGTTGCTGCTGGTTTTGATACCACCTTCTTTCCAGGTGGTCAGGCCTGCAAACGCCAAACAAGTAGTTATATAAGACGGCGCGCCAAAATAATTAATAACAAATGGCATTATACCGCCACGACGATTGATCGTGTTGGATTATATAGATCAAATCGGTCATAACTCCAAAGTCAATTCGGTGCAAGATTTGTGACGCTAGCTGTATTACCCGATCTCGACCCAGTTAAAATTAGTTAACTTTTCTATCGTTTCAGTTGAAATATATAATAGAAACACACTTACGATGATGAATTTTATGATTTTCCACTTCTTAATTCTGGACGAATTTTTGAAGTAAACACAAATAACTGGATAAAGATTCAATTGAAGTTTGAAAACCAGTGTAAATCCCAAATCGTTAAGATTGGTATTCGTCTTTATGTGATAATATAAAGAATATTACGAGGATTAAGAAAGCAAATTATGATTGCAAATCATAAAATTAATCATTTTAATTGTGTTCATATTTGGTTTTAAGATTTGATTTTTTTTAAATTAACCTTTTTTTTTTTAATTTAACAATTAAAATAAACAAAAAATTAAATTAAATTAGATTTTTGTTGGTCAAAAATAAATGTACGTGTTATACTATATTAATTATATAGCAATCAGTAAAAAAAGCTATATACAACCCATGAGTATAGAGATCTATTGATATAATAACCTTTTATTGAAAATACTCCTGTAGTTTTTCAATATATAGAGGACAAACAAACAAATTTATTTGTATTAATATACAATAAATATGGAGCATATTTATTATTATTTTTTTTTATAATAATTCAGTAAACCATTGCCTCAAGAAAATACTAATGTCTATTTTCAATTCAATATTTTCAGAAAATATAACTGTCAATTTTCCCAGAAAATGTTGATCATCTCTGGCATATAAAGCTTGGTTATTGAATTGCAGATATGGTGAATTCTATTTCATAAATAATATTCAATAAAAAAATAATCTCACTAATATGATGGATAATATTAATAACCTAATGTCACCGAGCGAGTAACAAATAACAATAGGTAGGTACGCATTGAGGCACTGATCGACAATACGTTTATAACAAATGTGATGTGAATTGACAAGATGATTGAGTTCACAATTGCAATTTCCAAATTGCCATTTGCATTTCACCGTCAAGGATTTTGAATATTCATCAATCTATTTACACAAGCACGCTCAAAGACATTTTCCATTTCGAAATTAAAAAAAAATCCTGTATGTATAATGTATATACTCTCTCAATATGCGTCGAGTGTACCTCGTCATTGGATTGAGGTCATGATAATGGATGTGTTCAATTTGAATTCAATAAAAATCATTGTACCTATATATAATATGGTATCCAATTCTGAGTGAAAGAGTTAGCGGTGACCAGCGTCTATTTCTGAGAGTACCTGTACGTAATAGTGGAATGTTTGATGTTTCTATGATAAAAACGTTTTGAGTTAAATCATATAAACTAAAATTATAATTACTTTTTAGTTATTTTACATTTGAATATCCAATATTGTTAAAATTTGAACTTAAAATACTTATAAGTTATAACTGACTATAGAGTAGGTATCGATCTATCTACCCATATAACAATATATTATGTAGTTGACTAACTCCCCAGTGTCAACAATAATTTAAATTTAGTTATTTTTTAAATTACCTTTATCAACAAATGTTTTAATACCTAAATACATTAATGTTGGGTGTTTACTTAAGATTATGTGCTTACTCAATTATTTCCTTTTCATTAAAGTAAGCAAATGATTATATCTTATTCATAGAAATAATTAAATGTGATATTTCCATTATCCTTTATCTTGTTGGTTTTGTTTTTGTGTAACTTGGATTTAACATTGTTCTCCATGGGACGAAGCGTAATCTAATTCCATCAAAACTTTTTCAGTTGAAAAAATATTTAGGAAAAATAGACATTTTTTGAAAAAATTGGTTTTGTTTTTTTTTTTTTTTTGGTGTAACTTAAATGAGCAGCCGATATTTGAAAATTTCACCGAATCTTTATATTAACATTTTCTGTAAAATATGATAACGATCTATCTTTTGACCTTACCTAATAATGTATCATAATATTATGAAACTAAAATAAATAAACGTAAAAAGCTGAAAGGCCGTAAAATGTAGTCAAATTAATGATAAGGTATACTTAGTCGAAACCGGAAATAGATCAACAACTAGTTTAAATAAAGACATTAATTACACATTATTATGAAAAAAAAAAGGTTCTCGTGCTCGTCTGAGACGGAATAGTTACATGTGGAAGGTAACATGTCAGCATAGGTTTGCCATGAGCACGCACATACTAACGATAATTTACTACGCTTACGACATTACAACCACACGGCTCGTAAGCACGTACTCTTCATATAGTCTACATTATAATGAGCTCCTAAAAAACGGACCGTTATTTGCATTCCCGTTCCTAAGTATGACAGTATAACATCCGTAATGACATAATTAGTTGTCCATAATATATTCAACCTCGTTGCGGCGTATAAATTATATTATAATTTTAACTCAGTCATAACGTCCATTTCAAAATGAATACTTAACCCACCATGTCAGGGCCGTATTCAGTACAGTACATTATAAGGGCGTGGGCCAGCGACGAAAATTTTAGAACTAATAATATAGTACAAAATAAATATATAATTACCTATATACCTACTCATTACTATTATACAACCCAAGTGTATATCTATATTTTAAATGTAAAAGTTAATTTAAAATGTATAAACTATCTGACTATGTTTTATTACGTAAGTACCCTTTACATGTACCTATATGAGTATGAAGTATATATCATGATGTAAATACGCTCCACACAACCATTGTCAGACTAAAATATAGATATTATTGTGTATAGTAATGTAAAGATGATAAATCAACTACCTACTTATTGTGAAATCAAAAAAAAAAACACAAATCATGGAAAAATCAATATACATTCATCGCTCCACTAGTCCACTCGGAATCTAAAATATCAAGTTATTTTTACTTCATGAACTGAATCTTATAAAATTGAGATTTAAATTATAATATAACATATATTTGAGTGGAAAATATTATTTTTTTTTTAAATTATATCAATAGTAAAATTCGTTGGTAAAACAGTTTACAGAAATATAAAAAAAAATATATATGTAGGTATATATAAATAATTATTAAAATGTTAATTATGATGACTATAAAAACATTTTAAAATTCAAGTTTAACTGTTGTTCTTAACTAGAGTTCGTTACTCGTCGTTCACTCAAATTTTACACAACTCAATTTATAAAACTCGATTTTACAAGAATTAATTTTATAAAACAATTTTATAGAACTCGATCTTATACAAGACTCGATCGATTGTAGAACATATTATGATTTCGTAGCGCTCGGATTTATAGCCCCCCAAATCCCAGGAGCGGATCCAGGGAGGCTAGGACCCTCCCCCCAAGCTCGTATTTATAAAAAAGTGTGTGTTGTTAAAAAAAAAAAATTAAAAACAAAAATAGCATATTATAATACCGACTATCATACGACACTCACAAGTGTGTACATATAGAGCCATATAGAGGTGTGGCGGTGTGTACGACGTACACAATAAACTAAAAATTGTTGTTTTCTTTTTTAAAGTTTTGTGAAATCATAACTTGCCCCCCCCCCTCAAAAAACAAAGTCTCTGGAGCCGCCCCTGCCAAATCCTATAAACGGCACGCGTGTATCGTACGTACCGTATACAACAACATTATATTTTGATGACACACTTACACGTTACTGGTCGAACAGCGGTACAGCAGACTGTTACCGTCGTAGACTCCGCCCAGAGATCTGGCGGCAGTCATCGTCCTACCGCCGCCGCCGCTGCGGTAATGATGCGAGTCCAGGCCTCCGAGGCCCATGCCGCCGCCGCCTCCGCCGAACAGGGCGGCCGCCTGTCTGCCGGTGCCGCCGACGCGACGGTCCACCGACGACGGGTAACCGATGCCCGTGTCGTCGTGATACGACCACGACGACGACGACGACCACGGCTTCCTGCCGCCGCCGCCGCCGCCTCCGTACAAGCTCATTGCGGCCGTGTTGTTCTGAAATCATAACGTTGCAAGTGTTATACTGTTTGTTGCGCAGGCCGCGGAGAGTCGTATAATACGCCGAGTCCTGCGCGAGGCACGCGACGCTGCAGTTGCAGTCTTGTAAAGTACTCCGCGAGCATTCGAGCAATTATGTTCGAGTATAGTCGAATACGAAATATTTTAACACTACTTTGAAAAATGGTTACGTGTACGCTTGCATACTTTAAAGCGTTGTTTATCACAGTTGTTTGTAGGTACTTATATATATGCGCGTGTATTTAAAATCAAATACATTTTTATTTTGTCTACTTTCTATATATTTTTTCTCATTTCAATCGGGTCCGACGAGGAAAAAAATTAAGGAGGATTGGAGTGCGATTGGGTCGGAAAATATGATTTACATGAAAATAGAAAATATTAGACATTTTCCAGAAGTTTCGTTTTAACTAAATTGAAAATACCTCTTTGACTTTTTTATGTCCATCACGCATGGATATTCTTTTATTTGAATTTCGTGGTATAGTTGAGAAACAATGTTCTTACAACAGTGCAGTGTTATATAGTAGGATCAGTGGCGTCAGTTTCATTTTATAGAAAAATATTTTTGAAAGTCTAATATACGTTTAACTTTCAAAGGAAATATTTAGAACACGATGGAATGAAATTGATACGCGATACATTGATATTAATTACCTATAGTTTAGTTTAAGTAACGTATGAAGTACCAATTCAGTTATGAACGTATATGAGCTATATGTACGTATGTTAGTAATTATATATACACATTATACCTGTACACTGTGTCTAAAATATTTAGACTATAGGCAATACATGGTTTGGGCTCTAAACCATTTATTTTTGATCTTCAAAAATTAAATGTGTAATCAAGTAAATAATATACTAATGTAAGTCATTACTTAAGAGGACGACGCTACACGGCCATTTTTTGTTTCTGTCTTACAAGTGCGTAACATAGAAAATTTACGCTCAACAGATCACGTTTAGCTCCGTTAGCTCAAAAACTAGAGTGAATAGACCTATTATGAAACTTGTTGGTAAGAACATTATTTGTGTTTGTATGGAATTTATTTTGCCATAGGTAAATTTTTTAGTGAGTTATGCGTATATAATACAACGTAAATTACAAATGTTCATAACTCATTTAAAAACTGAACTATCGTAAAAAACCCACAAGCGAACGGAGATAATTTTCTTACCATCAAGTCTTATAATAAATCTATTCACTATAATTTTTAAACTTATGGAGTTGAAAGTGATCTGCTGAACGTAAATTTGTGGTCTCGCACTTGTAAGACGGTGACAACAAATATCTGTGCAGCGTCCTCTTAATGTACAATCATATTATGCCATATTCTGGTATGAATTACAAATCACTGAACAAAATAAATGCGTAATATGTTTGATTCTCATATAGTATATGTAAAATTTGCCTTTAAAAGAGCCGCCATATTATGCATTCCGATTTGATTTATAACATTAGTATTATGATGGTGATAACAATTTATTTTCATAGAACAACATAACATTTCATAATATTTTTTTCCCATGACTCGGAATGCATATAGCGACTTCCTATACCAGGATCATATTTTTGATTAATACACGCGTTTCATGTATTTAGTTCAGTATTCAGCCCCCGTCCACATATTAAAAAAAAATTATCTTGCTTTGGCCTGACGCCCTGACCTATAAACGTAGAGATCGGCGCCAGATAGTATTACGATTTTACATAGTGTGTCTAGTGTCCTGTTCAATATTATCATTCTTACAGTCAACTATTGATGTATAAGAAATAAAAATGATAATTTTATACATAATATGATTATATGAAATAGGTACCATATTTTTTTAAAAACAATTTTCATTTCCGGACCACTGCTTAATGTGTACCTACGATAAATATGTTACTATCGTATAGTTGTAAATTATAATAATTAATTGTACGAGGATTTCTCAAAATCAACCACCGGAAGGATGGATATAATATATAAAACATTTCATTATATATAACCTAGGTACCTATTAAAATACAAAAAAGTGTTATTAACATATAAATTACTTTTATGCATAGTATATCAGTTTAATGATATGCACTTTTTGTAACGAGATACCTACGAGTTTTTAGTATTTTTTTCGTGTGTGGCTTACTTCTGTATAGCCAACCAAAAATTAAAATAACTTTGACAAAGAAAACAGATTAGTAATATTTATGGTTACACCAAATGTATCATATAAAATGTTCTATAATATGTTGTGTATACCCAAAACATGGAAATAATAAAACGTTTTGTTCAATCGATTTATAAGATAAAAAAAATGTGCGTAAAATATCTGAAAGTTAGGTCGTAGATTAGGTACGGGTTTAAATATTTTTCGAACTGAGTAACTGCAAACGTGTTCGCATTGGGAACATAACAGGGCTATTTTCCTGCCTGGGTTTCCTGAGAACTGTAGGAAGCATAAATGCATAATATGACATAATAATATATCATGTAGCTTAATATATAAAATATTTCTGGAATGAAAATATTAGAAACGATAAAATAATAAAGTTGTTGATCAACTGTATCTTTAATTTTACTGTGCAGGTATGCATATATATATATATACATACCTACTAAAGTTACGATATATTTTCTGAAAACCATTAAAAACGTATTTCACGACGTACTTTAATGTTCGCCCATTGGATTTTATCATACATATCTTTCGCCGAGTAGAATTTTATTCTCCGCGTGACCCTGCCTATCTGCAACACCCATATCTGCTTCGTCAAAGGTCATGCTTTTAAAATGGAGTTTGTCTCACAAGACTGCAGCGACTGTCGGCGCCCATCGTCCAGCGCCACGTAAAATGTAGGCGAGAGTATACCGCGGAAGACTTACCAGCGAATTGGCTGCGGCCGTGGCCGCGGGACTCCTCTGCAGCAGCCCGTGTTGTTGCAGTCGTTGCGTCGTCGTCTGCCGGTGGTGCGACTGCGGTGTCGCCGCCGTGGTGGCCGACAACAGATGCCTCAGGTCGGGCGGCAGACAGGCGGCCAGCTCGTCGCCGCCGTCCGACCCGTATTTCCGCGTCAAGCCGCCGTATTGCCTGGCCATCGACGGCGTCTGTTCCCCGGTGCTGCTCACCAGGCTCGAACCTGCAAACGATGATACCACGGTTATCGTAACGCGGTTATCGTAACACGGCCGTCGTCAAATTATGGCGTAGGTGTACCGGACTATAATTTATTGTGACTATATGTTATCATGACGGTAACAGTGCCGGATAAACCCGACGTCGGTGCAAACCTAACCGGGGCCCCGAAGCTTTGAGATATAGTCGTGGCCTCCGATAAGACGATGGGTATCAAAGAGTATCGCAAACGGCAATATATGGCACAAACGTACTAGCCAGGCTTTGCTTGAGAGGGGGGGGGGCAAAAGTTTGTTATATATGAGAAGGTTATAACTCTGTAACAGCCGCAACTGATAAAAAAAAAAACCAGTGAGGCAAAATAATATATCGACCAAACTATAAGCTAATTATTGTTTTTTGTTTTTTTACACAATGCTTAGAACTCGTTTTATGGCTTAGAAGCAAATCGTAAGTCCCCAAATATTGCATCGTTAAATAATTATATTAAGTAAATAAGTGGTCATTAACAAAAGGAGCTATAACTTGTTGTAAAAAAATAACGTGATGATAATCCCCTATAACCATAATTCACGAAATAATATTAATGGGTTATTTTTTTACCCAAATAATGCGATACCGTTGACAATGCGTTAACATTATAATATTATACACCAGGATGAGAAGCGTGAAATGAATGTAGATACACTTGTGTATATTAAATGTATTGCGTTCATTCTTTATTTTAGAAGATTTAAAGATTATTAATTCTGCCATTGGTAACCACAAACATTTTAGGGGACAAGTGCCCCACTTGCCCCCCTCCCCACGCCACCAACTATAGGATCCTTCATACGTTTGATATGATGATACCGTTTGTGAATATAATTTTTTGCTTTTGCAGCAACCTTATCAGTATACAAATATTAAAATTTTAATACAATATGGTTACAACAATGAAACCGCTCACCGGTGCAGAGCCTCAAAGGGGACAATAAGTGCATAACACTCACACAATAACCATGATCGTGCCATGAAGTAATTATTTGAACAGCTAAAGATTTATTTTACAATTTATACACCTATCGAACTTAATAATGAATTGATTTTTTTAATAAACGTAAGTATACTTAATAGAATTTTTTTTTAGGGGCCCCAAAATTTTTTTTGACCTGGGGTCCCCAGAGTTCAAAAACTGACACAGAAGTATTTGAATGCAATTTTGACGATACATCATTACCATATATGGTATGTCGGTGACAATGTTCTAATGGTGTTGATGACGACAACAACAACTACCTATACTAAACGACGAAAACAAAAGTGGCAACATCACGGCACAAACAAACAAATCTTTGTTTACGAATCCTGCAGCGATGGACCTCTTACTTTTTAAACTCGAGTCTTGTCATTGTCGTCGTACAGTCGTTTCTGCGATGATTCTTACCAGATAAGCATTGGCTGGTGGTTGTAAGAAAAATAGTTTTGGAAACACACGCAACAGAAACATAATGTTACCATATACCTACGTGAGCGAAAGTTATATATTATATTACACTGTTGTACCTACGTCCTACAATTATTGTACCAATGTCGTGGTTGTAGCCCTTCAATAAAATTAATTTTATTCAGTATCTATAGATATATTATATTGTTCATCTTTTATAATAAAACGACCATAGATATCCATACACTGACGTGTAGCAGCACCAGAGTATAAATATTGCTTGCCTCGAAATATCGCCATCGTCGTAAAAGTCGTAAAGGTGATGGATGTGGTGGTGAAAGTGGAGATGGCCTTGTCCCTAGGACCTAGACCCATTTTTAAATGGTATATAGATTCAGTTTTTGTATATGTACTATAGCTTTAAATTGTGTATTATAAAACATAAATATATATGAGAGGATGCCAAACCAGCATGCGTCGTCTCTGACATAGCAAATTGTAAGTTCAGAATAATCCATATTTTATAGTGTAATTTTTAATATTAAAGTAATTTGACCTATCATTAAATATAAAGTTAAGCATATTCTTTAAAGCCTAAAAAGGCCTATTAATTTTGCATGTAATCAGGTAAACATTTTAGTACCTAACTGGGAAATTAAATATTACAAACACATTTAAAAAAAATTACAAGGTATGAGGATGCAACTGTCCCTTTGCTCACCCCCCTCCCCTTGAAAACTGGCCTGTGCGGTGGTAGTGTTGATTACAGAGGAGATGATGGTTTCGTAAAATCACGTTAGTCATTTCACAGGTTTACACTAACCCATACACAAGTCATTCGTATTATCTAAGTATAAACTATATAATAGTTTCGGCCATATTTATGAAAAAAAACTGGTCTGTTTATTATGGTTACACTCTAAAAAGATATACCTCCAATAATTGTATACAACGTTTTTAAATGTTTAAAGATATTTTGGAGATAATGTTTGTGTATCAGATTAGATCACGAGAACGAGTGTTGTTCATAATAAATTACGATGCGCCAATACGGCATGTAAAATTCTTACAGGTGAGGTTGTCAATCGTTATGCAAAAACTATAGTTAAAAACTATGGTGTATTAGGAAATCATACATTCCAGCCACGAATTATTGTGTAATTTAATTTTTACAATTGTGTACAACTCTCATCGAGATTGTTGAAAATCAAATTTCATCTAATGAGTGCTGTAGTAACGACACCCCAGTAGGTGCCTAACCTCTGGATCCATTTGTTTTAAAAATATAAAATTTTAACCCTGCAGTATTGTGTGCTATATTTAGTGCGACATTTTGGTTGCTGCAGGGTTGAAAATGTATGATTTCTGCCCTTTCAAAATTTGTCACCTCGAGGGTACAAAAAATCGGGACAGGGCCGTTTTAAACAGGACGGTTAGGTATGTGTACGGTGGTGACCCTGTCCGCGGAGGGTCACGACGACGACGGCGTTTCAGCAGAGCTCCCGTGCCGCTACGTACCGTACAATCCATAACCGGCCGCCGGCCCGCCGTGCCGGTGGTTCTGGTTCTGCAGCTGGTGCAGCTTCGCGGCGGCCGCGGAGTAGTGCGGCGGCGGCGCGGACCTGTCGGCGTAGTGCATCATCGTGGTCGCCGCGACGCCGGCCGCTCAACCGCGACGGGGCCCCGGGCCTCGACGACCGCCGCAACAATGGCACCGCGACGTCGTCCGCGCGGCCACTCGGCCAGTCCGGCGCGCCCGCAGATGAACGCCGCGGCGACTGGGCGCCTCGCGCGAGGCCGGTCCGCCGGCGGCGGTGCGGCCGCCGCCCGCTACGGCCACGGGCATGTGGTGTCGATACGTACGCTATGCGACGGCGGCTGTGTCGGCGGCGGAAAAAGACAAACGCTCGGTGCGGCGCGAAACGTTTCTCGGCACACGTCTCGTAAGAGCGACCGCGCGTCAAACGCCGTAATCGGCCACGGCCACGGCGACGACGACAGCGACGACGACGACAACAACAACAACGGCAGACTAAAACGTTATTGTGACGTGACGACGAGGCAGCGGCAGCGGGACACGCGAGCGCGACGCGGTCTTGCAGCGACGGAAGCAGCGGCACTATAGTCACGGCGGCGGCGGCGGTCACTAGTTCACACGGACGAACGCGATGCGCGCGGCTAACGATTTTGTTATTCGCAAATATCCCGCGGGGCGGTTATAACATTATATTATTATTATTATTATTATTATATATATACGCGCATAGGTATGTTACACGTTTATGTGTGTGTGTGTAGGAGACCGACGCTCGCGCTTGCGTGCCCATAACACGCACGACCACCCACCGACCCACAGACCCACAGACCCGCACGCACGGCGCGGCGCACACGCACGCCGCCGTCCCCGTCCCCGGCGCAGCGTTTCGCCTGAGGTGTGTGTGTGTGTGTGTGTGTGTGTGTGTACGCACATAGTAATAATAATAATATATCGTACGATATCGTGTATATATAATAGTGATATATATATGTATGTATGTAACGATAATACGGACAGCGCCGCGCGCGTCTCTCCGGTCGCGGTCCTCGGCGATGGCTTTGCGACGGAGGCGGCGGCGATGATGACGACGACGACGACGACGACGACGACAGTGATGATACCGCCGCCGCTCGCGCGCTTCCCGCCGCCGATGATCAATACCACCGCCACCGCCGCGGGACCTTTTGACCCGTCGCCACGATGCCGCCGCCGCGTCTCCGCCGTTCGTCGCAGTTTGACCTCCACGGCCACGCAGCGGCCGACGCCGCCGCCCGCGTGCACGTGCAGCGGCGTGTACACAGCGACCGCGCGAATCGTTGTAAATCTTTGCCGTTTACGCACACGCTATACCAAACCTCGTGGCACGCACACGCACACGTATACCGGGTGATCCGTTTAAGGGCGCCGCGGTTTTTTTTTTCCGCTTTCGAAAATTTCTTCTCGAGTCAAAACAGTTTTTTGAACGCCAATTAAGCGGGCAAACAATGTTATTGGAGGTGCCCAGTTAGATATCAGTGGTTGGCGGAGCTGCCCGGAGTTTGAGAGATCGAACAAAATTTCAGGTGTCGAACCTAGTTTTAAAATAAAAACCAACCGAACTCGTACGAATAGTTTGAATTTCTATGAGAAATCCGAACTCCGGGGAAACGTGCGAACTCTAAAAAAACAATTCGGACACGTTTCGAACAAAAAATGTTTTACATTTTTATTTCGATCTGACATAAAACTGAAAACTGATTTGTAACATAATTCAAAAACTCGGTTCGTATTCAGTTTGATATTTAACAAAAAGTTTGGTACCGGTTCGTGTTTCGGTTCGATATAATATGAATAAAACGTTCCATTCGAGACGATATATTTGTTTGTTGGTTATAAGTATTTAACGTTTAATTTAAAATGGTACAGTGTTTTCCAGCAAATTTTGGTCCACTATACTTTAAATATTTGTAACTAATAACTACTTAACTAATTGTTCAAAATGTTATTCTTCTATTTAATAGATCGAAATACTCAGAATAATTCCTTCGGAATTTGAAATAAAAAATGTTTTTTTGTCAAAATAGGAAAATCTTTAAACATTTTAACGATAAAATAATGTAGTAAAAATCATCATTATTGTTTGCAAAAATTTTGTTTTCTAACGACTCACAATCATGTAAAATACGTTTTTTCGCAAACGTTAGTGTCTTTCGAAATGACGAGTATCTTAAATGTATCACCCTGTATAAATAGTCTACCGATATACCTACTTATACTCTCCGTCGCATTACATAATACCTACCTATGTACATTATAATATATTCCCGTTACAGTCACGCGGCCCGCTTCGAATAGTGGGTAGGGTGTGTGGGTGGTGTCGGTGGGAATCGGGTGTAACTCGACGATGGTATCACCACCCCTAGCCCCTGGTACAGACTCCACGGCTTCTGTTGTACACGTATATAAAGTTAGGTAAGTATATAGTTGTTTTTCCCCTTACTCACAACACCTCCCGCCGCGCCGACACCACCGTCGTCGTCGGCTTAACGGCGATTTAATTAAAGTCAGCACAGGAAAATTATACCATTATCGTCGTGTATATATTATTATTATACTTTATACGGATAATGATATTTAATTAAAATCGTACACAAACACATACATGTATATGTATCGTGCTTGCGTTTAGCGGATTATTATTCAATTTATACGTACAATAATAAGTCGGGTATATCGTCCGTATCGACATATTATCAAAATAATATTTTTGAAACTAGTCTAACCTAGAAAAATTCTGAATTATACCTTGGTCTACCTATGCGTCTCTAAGAAATATGAAAACGAATAATGGTAGTGATAATAGTTGAAATCGTTTATCTCGGGCGTCTATAAATCTAATAAAAATTAAGTAATTTTAAAACCTCATCTGGGAGGGGAAGGACTGCGAGCAAGCGCGAAGTACCCTCTTGTAGGACCGCGATACATCCCCCCCCCCCCAAAAAAAAATAAATAACCTCATATAGAGCTGATAGAAACTTTGCATTTTTATTTTTATATTATGTGCTAGGTATTAGTTTAACGCTGGTTTTCAAATTTGTATTCAACAAATCCTTGCAGACCACCGATTTGTTTCCTAATGTATTCAAAACATCATTTATTTCATATATCCCAAACACAAGACGAAAAATAACAATTAAGTTGTTAGTCATTTATAATTACCTAACTAATAACTACAGTAAGTATAATTAATTATAGCCCGACATCAACATTTGAATAATACCAAAACTGTTTCCTAAGTTTGTAAGCAATAAATTGTATTCTCTTGTCAAAAACATTTTAATTAATAAACAACATAGTATCCGGACAGGATGTTCTACGTTTTAAACTTAATTATTATTAAAGAATAAAATAATATTAGATAATTTTAATGTACACAAAACTGATTGAGTCTGTGACCTACTTATATAGTTATATCTTAGTTTCTTTCTATTTTTAACTAACCGAATTCAAATTTTAAAATATGTTTTATCTGCCGTTCCCCGTTAGGTGACGGTCATCCTCTCTATTGTTAATATTACCTAAATAGCTTTTTTTATTACTCGAAAATAATTTAGTCACCTTTCTCTATAAATTAGTTTAATGATAATGGAGATTTGTGCTATACTTTTAGACCACTTACGACTTGTATACAAAGTGTTAAAACGATTTTTAAACGCTTTAATTATACTTATTTTTATATATACCTACATAGGTATAGCAATAACAGATAATACTTCTTCACATATTTTATTAGGTAAAAATATATTGAATCACCTCATTAATTATATCATATTATTGTTTATCAGTCCTAAAAATTAGTCAAATGAAAGTTTTGACGTTTTTTGAACATTCTGTATAATATGCCTCCGACATGTATATTGATATTTGATAACACCGTTCTAACAACTATAATTTTTCTCAATACATTTTACGAAGTATTATTTCCCTTTACATACCCAATCGATTCAAAATATTAAATTAAAAATGCCTGTACGAATTTTTATTGTAATATTTATTATTATAATAATATTATAATTGCCTCAAATTAATGAAACGTTTAAATTTTAAAATCAGCACAACTATACCTAGTATATTTTATATGTAAATGTTTTATTGTATAAGATTTGAAATCTGTAAAATTATATTAAATATAATAATATCACAAACGTAATATCGTATTCGTGTATCTATAGAATTTTTTTTTTATTGATTGTATTACTACACTAATTGTTAAAGTATTAAATTTTAACTATAAGTCAAGTTAACTTATTACTAAAGACCGGATTTTATTGATATTGCAACTTTTTTTGGCATTTAAGATAAATCAAATTTGATCAAATATGTACACGATTTGTATAAATTGCAGTCTTCCTATTTAATTTTATGTTGCAATTTTTGCAATTTTCAATGTTTTTGCAATTTTGTATATTTTACGTTATTAAACGCACAAATCAATATTTCTTAACTAATTTAATAGTATAAAAATAATACAATTATTATGGATTTTCATTATTAGTTAGATTATTCGATCGAAGAAATATAAAGGTGTAATATAAGTATGGATATACGTGGCGATATAGACTTCTATAGATCATTAATATGGTATCGATAACAATAATTTATTACCCGTTACGATTACAGTTTTTAAAATAGTCTGTATATTGAAAAAGAAAATTATTAAATTGTTAGTATCAGTTGCTTTCATGTAATTGTACTAGCTTGTTCTTATATTTTCATGTAACTATAACTATCATGCCTAAAGTAAAATCAAGTTTAAGAAATAAAATATTGTCCTGGATTGCAGATACAAACATAACACCATATTTTTTAAATTGATTTAAATATGCACCAATAACCAGTGTGGACGTTGAAAGAACATTTTCTTTATATAAATATATCTTAAGTAACCGACGATATAATTTTAAGGAACACAATTTAGAAATGTAAATAATTATAAATTTTAATTCAGAAAAATAATATATTTTAATCATTAAATACTTTCAAAAACTTTTTTATTTTATAATTTGTAAATGTCTATCATGTTTGTATGAAAATAAATAATAATTATACATTTTGTAATATTTTAAGAATACATTTTATAGTGAAATTTATACTTTTTTTGAAGCAATTAGATGATTTTATTATGCAATTATTGTATTGTTTTCGTTGCAATTTTGACATATTTTTAGTGCAACTAAATCCGTTCTTTACTTATTACCTATAATTATAGGTACACTGTTTAGTATTTTCAAAATAAGTTTTTTGTTTCCGTAGTAAATAATTGTATTATTATTATATTCCAGGGTAATATAAGACATCAATGCCGAGGTCTCGGAAAAAAGTCTCTTTTTTATGTGTAAAAATCTACCGGTTACTGACTTAGTGTCACCCTTCTAATGACAATGAATATAATACAAATATGGCTCAATATAATAATATATGTTTTAATATCAGTTAAGAATGTTTTAGTTTAATTAAACATTATATCTATATATGCTATCCTAAGTCTCATAATGTATCTAAAGATTTAAAAAATAAAACAAAGATACGCACCACAGAATACTTTGACACGTCTGAAATATCTCTTATAACAAAAATAACTTTTGCGAAAATGTATTTATTTTTGTTGACAATTTTTAGGTCAATCAATAAGGCCAATACAGCTTACATTTATAATTAGCATAAATGGACTAAATGATTGACTAGATAATTATCTCTGACATAATCAGGTTTAGAGAGGGTCCAAAAACAAAAACTATAAAACTTTACTCTGTATAATGGTAATTATTTAAAGCACTAATTAAAAAAAAAAACCCTATTTAATAATTAATCGAGCTCTTCACTTGTTTCCAAATGAAATAATTTATCATTGTTTCCAAATTTTAAAATGTCACTTATTTTGCTAAAACATCTCACATTTGTTTTAAAACTCATTTGGACATTATTGTTTAAATATTTATAACAATACAAATAAAAAATGTATTATTAGTAGCATTGATGTACTTCTATTTTATCTTTTTAAAGAAAAGTTTTAAATGATATACTCTTACAAAATATATAATATAATATATGCTATTACAATAAATATATCAAATATCAATATGATATCGTCGCTCATCTCTCTTAATTTATATCGACACAATATAGGTATAATAACCCGCATTACCATAATTTATACCTGACGAATAATTTATTATTATTATTATATTATAACAGCACATGATTTAAAAAAAACAGTTCCGTTGAGCAAAACAAAAAACTGTAATCTGGACGATTAGTATACCTAATATTATATTTTACACCCTATGCCAACATTTGTTTTCCTTTTTTTTTTGGGGAACCATGGGTATATTAATTATTTTCGTGGATACTTTGAATTTGAAACACCATATTATGAGTACAAAATTATAGGTAGTTACCTTGCAAAAGACCAAGCGCCGATTCGGGTCGCACTGTCGATGACGGACCTCCGTCTTTCTGAGGACGATACTTCAGCAAATTGGTTTCACTCATACTGCCGGGTCGATTATTCGCAAATTTGTTACCACCGTAACCATAAGCGGTAGTCAAAGCATCCACGTTAGCGACGTTCCGTGATGAAGAGAATGGCCTGCGTGCAGAAATTGGATATAAGATACAATTAATTATTAGATAATATTATAATCATTTATAATGTGAGTTTCCAGTAAGTTGACAGTTTATTAAAAATATATCGCATGCTGATTTGTTATAGTGGTATTCCATCAATCACGATTCTCATATTATATCAAATAAATATTAATATAGAAAATTTATTTTTAGCGTAGAACAGAAATTCCAAAAACAATGTGCCTTCAGGCTATCATTTTTTTTTTAATTCCAATAGCAACAATATTTATGAGGGATGCGGCATCGTATAAAAATTGAAAAGATGAAAAAATAGATAAAAAAATGTATTACTTATGAATGTTCTACTTCAAAATAATTGAGACGATTTTTGTCAAAATTTAAACTTCAACCGCTTCAATAGCTTCAAAAATTGTAACAAATACCTCTTACCTAATATTGTTTTATTGCATTATATAAACAATGCATGAGGAACCGGCACATTTATTAAATTTTCAAGTTTTTTGACTTGATTTTTAGATTATAAAACTAATAAAATTCAAAAATATAATAAGTCTAAAATAATCACTTATAAAAAAAAGCCCAAATATTTTTAAATTTATTCATGTCTATAAAATATTTAAATATTTAATCAAAAAGTACCTACGGTTGTTTATTTTGGAATGACAATAAAAAAAAAAATCTATTTTGTCAACAACTGTTGTTGTTTTAATATTCTCGTTTTCAGTTATTTTTTTTTTCATGGATTAAATTTGAACATTTTATGTACTTGGTATTTTATTGTCAGGAGGATAGAAGAATATAAATAAATGATGTTTGAAAAACAAACCTTATAGCAGGATATAATATAATATTAACAATGATCAAACATTTTGCTTTTTTTAAATTATTTCTAATATTCTTAATTATAGAATGTACGTAAATGTAATTTTTATACATATTTTCAAATTTTAAATAAACGTAATAAACGTATTTAATCACATATTTTTATATTATTTGGTGCATACATATTACTATGATTTAAGTGCATTTACATTTTAAAGTCTCTAGTCCTGCACTGGTTATGCATTGTAGAACATTTTAAAAATAAATTGAAAAACGTTCTAACTATTTGAAAATTTCCTTAAAAAACATTAAGATTGCAATATTACATTTTAGATTCTGAGCGAAGCGATGAATGTATTGGTTTTACAATGATGTGTGTTTTTTTTTTTATTTTTTTTTTTATTTTTGTGTCTGTCATCACGTTTTAGGACAGAAAAAATGCTTCGATTTTCTTCAATAGTACCTTTTCTGATAGGAAAGTGAATCTAGTTGGTACTTTGGGGGGTCAAAAGTCAAAATTTCCCAGTAGTTTTCAAGAGCGCCTGGAAAAACAAATGAAAAATTATGGGAAAAACGGGAATTTTTACGGAAAACCAATTTTCGACAAAATCGATTTTGGTTTTTGGTATAACTCTAAAAGAAATGACCGTAGAGACATGAAATTTTGACCGAATGTTTATATAAGCATTTTCTACACACCATATCATTTTCAAAATATTCTGTCTTATTTTGAGCTGTTAACGGACATTTTCAGTTTCCAATTTTTTTAGTTTTTTTTTCTATAAATGTCAATAAAATTTTATTTGTTGGGTAAAAAATCTTGAAAATTTAATAGTAGGCTTCTAATATATAGTTTCAAAGGCAGATGAAAAATATTAAAAATCTGTAGTCACAATTTTTTTTTTTAAGCATTTAAAGTTGAAATTTTGACAAAATACGTAAAAATGACGAAAATGTGCAATTTATTTTGAGTTAGAAATTCATAAAAATTTTTCTTTTTAAATCTAAGATTTGAAAATGTAATACAAGATTCCTCATAAGTTTGCCTAATTTTATCAATAAAAAAAAGTTTATAAGCAAGTCATAATAAATTTTTATGAGCATTTTAAGTTCAAATTTGTACAACATTAGATATTCACTCGATTTCTCATGTAGCGATTTTCTTATTTTGTTGCAATTCAAAAACAAATAACTGTAGATGCATGAAAATTTCACTGAATGTTTATATAAGCATTTTCTATACATCATCTAATTTTTAATTAGATTTTTTTTCTATTAATATCAATAAAATTTTATTTGTTGGGCCAAAAATAATGAAAATTTAATACAAGGCTCCTGATATATTATTACAATAGCAATTTAAAATAAAGATTTTAATAAATAGTACATACTGTATTCAAAAAATCTAAAAATTATTTAAACACAGTTATTTTTTATAGACATTTTAAGTTCAAATTTGGACGGAATTACATATTAAAATCAATTTTAACGAGTAAAAGTATATATTATAATATTTTTATAGCATCACTGATAATTTTAGGTTAATAATTAAATAATATGAATAATATTAATTCAACTTAGCAGCTACCGTATAATAACAATATCAATATAATTTAAAATATCCTAGACTGACATACCGTCTCCGCTCAGAATCGTTTTTCTTATACAATGATATTATATCATTGAATTCAAATTTAATACCATCCATTATAGTACAGTGATCTACTTGTAGCCTACTGTACAGCGGAGCGACATCCACTTGACCCCCTTTTTTTTTATACTTTTCGATGTATAAAACGAATCGTTTTCTAGGAATGCAATGTTTTAGAGCAATGAGACGAACACGCGTTGATTGCATTTAAATCCGTTCCTTTATTATTAAAAATAAATACTAAGACTTTTATTTAGGTAGTATGTACATCTGTAGCTACGGGGCACGGTAACATTATTATAGTCAATATTATTAGTAATGTTTAGTAATAGCTATATATTGCTTATGCCTTGTCTTTTCTTTATATTAAACATAGGCAATGAGTTGGTGATAATGAAAATTAAAAACTGTGCGCTTATGCCAAATGGCTCGTATTTTATTAGTCATACAGCTCACTTATTCCGAAAATGTATTCTGATATCAGTAATTACTCGAATTTTACATTCACAGCACAGATTTAATTTTAAAAAAAACTGTTTATTGTAGAGGCGTAGGTATATATTATTAATGTTATAACGGAACTGTGTCTATGTATATAGTGTTTCTAATCATTTGAGAAACACATTACCTATGTGATTACGATAGTCATAATATGATGACTTACTGCAAGCGGACTTTATATAGGTACCTAAAAATGTAATAGCTTCTGGCTTTGATTTTGCTTTACTTTTTTATAATAATAAACATTTATTTTCACGGAATAAGTATAAAAATAAACTTTAAGGAGTAGCCACGAAAGGTACCTATTATTATTGTATCTAATATTCTGTTTGAAATAAAAAAAAAAAACAACGATATACTGATAACTTGTTGTTATACTTCGTACTTATTTAAGTATAATGCTAATTTGACAGCAATAACTGGACCATACCTTTTTATAAATGCATAAATATTTATGACATTAGTATGAACCACAAAGAGTGATTAAGTACCTCTTTACTTATTAATTACTCAATGGTATGAAATATGAATAGTTTGCAAACCGATATTAAAAATTCGAACATGCCATGAAGTTTTTATTGATGTCAACGTTATAAAATATTTTTTTCGTGGAGAAGGCGAGATTCGCATATTTTCCCATTCATTATTTGTTACTCAACAACTGCATTTTAATTGTTTATTTAATATTTATGATATTATATTATAAAGGTAATATAATATGTGAAATTAAATTAATAGGTACACTTTAAGTTTGTATTTTTGAGAGAGCTCTGTCCAGTAAATATTCTTTTAAATGTTTGAATATTTATTGCATACCTATTTTGAAAAATAAATAAAATATGTAGATAAATGCAACAGTTGATCAAGGGGCAGTTGTAACGTTAAATTATTAACATTATCCCTATGACTCTATAATAAATCTAAAGAGTGTTTGTGTTTACGTACAATAGTTTTCAAGTAAGGTGATATCATGATTATTTATAATTTAACTTATAAATCCCAATAAGTCACCTTCTCAGTTTGATGTGATATAAGTACACAACACATAAATGTTTATTGTACTTTAAATAATTTTTTTTTTTTAATATTTTAATTTTAATTTATTATATAAAGTTAAAAGTAAACTGCTATGTATAGGTATTGTTTATAATTTTGTGACTTATGTTTAGTTGGTGCATTTTCGTTATTTTATTTGTTGTTACAAAGGTTTACACGATTAAACAATTCAATTCGAGCAATTTAAAACACATGTGCAGTACTTGGGACAATTGTAGCACTTTTTTTAAATTCACTTTTTTTTAACAAAATTTGAAAGTGTAAGATCATAGATTTATAAAGGTAATATTTGATGTACTTTACTGTTTAAAAATTTAACCGAACAATAAAACGTTTCATCCTGTTTGAAAACAATTATAGGTATATACTATGAAAATTGTTACAATCGTAAAAGTCATAAGTCATGGTAAAAAAATGTAGGAAACTCAATTTTAGTTAGCACTAGGTAAAAATTTGAAACACATTGTTTTTAAAAACTGATACCTGGTAATGAGATTAAAAGTATACTTGTTCATCACTTCTCTCACAAAACATACTTTTCTCGATCTTTCTCGGATTAAAATACCTGTTATTTTCGTCAATGAACTAATACCTCTTAATACCTCTTAATAGCCACGGAATCAGTTAAACGGTATCGGTACAGGCAAACAGATAGGTACTTGGGAACCTACACAGCCAATAAAAGGAAAGTTTTTTCCCTGTTTCGTTAATGTAATTAATTGAATAATTTATCATTGCATTAGTCATATCCATTTTGAAGTGTTACTGCATTATTTACATTAAAATCAGATATTATGTGTTATAAAATTATTTTAGAAATACTTTAATTTGTGTATGATACATAACAAATATTTAATTATAAAAATTAAAATAATATGACTTATACGTATACGGTATACACGCATTGCATTAAATTTTTATTTTTGTATGAACCAGCAATAAAATGTGTGTGGGAAATTTAAATTTATGTTAGCCCAAAATTGTAGGTACTCAAATTATTTTCCTGGAACTTAAGTTGAAAAGTAAGTAAATAAAATAGTTAAAATGTTAATAATATACAAGTTAAAAATTTTATTATCTATAAAAAAAAACTAAATTATGTAGGTACCTATAAAAATTATTAAATTAAATTAGTAAAAAAAGTATTTGTGTTAATTTAAAGATTAAGTTATTTACTAGTATATTATATAAGATAACCTAATAATTATATTTTTTACACTGTATAGTATATACTCTGTACCTTATATTATAAATATTTTTGAGAAGCAGTTTAAATATTTATTTTTAATTAATATATTTACATTTTTTTATTTTTAAACTTTTATTTGAAATAAAATGAAATGTAAACAATCTATATATATTTTGTAAAGTAAACTTAAATTATATGAAAGAAGAAGGATAACAAAAGGGTTTAATAGGATAAGAATCACACTCCTGGAATATATAATTTAAAGTATTCTTATAAGTTTTTGATTATAACTGTTAATATATAATTTATTTAATTTAAAGTATTAAAAGCAGTCATTCAATATTATATTATTAAAGGTTTAATACTTTTCCGTTTTATTTTGTTTTGTTTTTTCAGTTATTTCTTTACCTAATTAGTATGTTTTAAAGTAAATGCTGCATATGCATTTTTATAAAAAAAAATCTGTTAGGTTGTGCCTACCTACCTGACAATTTTCGTCATATCTACCTTATCACAACTAACAAGTGGTGATGATTTTTAATGTGCGATCTTAGCTTGATTTATTTTACTATTTGCAAATAAAAAAAAATACAAAATCAAAGTTTTAAGGGTTATAATACAAAATCACATTCCCAAAATAGTTTATAGAAAACAAGACGTATTATTTGCTGGATGCAAACAATGTGGTAAATCCAATATTAGATAGAACGGATATGATTTCGAGGCAATTTGAAATTGATTACATTACATACATTACATAATAATATTACATTACATATTACATATATATTTAAATTTAATAGGAAGACATATTCAATATTCATATCAAAGGATAAATTACGGTACATTATCGGCCGACGATATTTTGAGTTAACTTTATCGTGCAGGATATTCACCAATTATGCTCATGAGCATTCTTTTTCTTTTAACGATAATGTTCAAATTAAATTTTTTGGAATTCTTAAACACCATATTTTTAAATTCTTTTTGAATTAGGTACTCAACTAGTGTCCTATGGTTATACAAACTTATGTTTTCAAAATGAGATCCACCTCCCTTTTTTTTCCGTAATTTTTAAGTGGATATTTATTTTGAAGACGTTAATGTGCCTACCTAGTTCAGAAATTTAACGATAATAGTCATTAAAAATGATTTTACAAAAATATAAATAGTTGTTAGGTCTATATTGTTGATAGATATCATTATTAGTTAACAAATAATACCACCATAGCCCCCATTTCTTCCAAATTCAGTTTCACAAACCTATATTAAACGGAGGTTCTCATGATTTGAAAAAAAAGAAGTCTTTATATCCACAGGACGCCCTTCAACTAGATGAAAAAAAATCTCAAGAGTTTAAAAATATGGTCCTGAGTAGGTATACTTAAAAATTACAAAATTCAGTTTTGAACATCTTCGTTATTGAAGAAAAAAAAAGTGAGTGATCGTGTTCGGTTAATGGCCCTTTATTGTTTTACATTATCGTTAGGCGCTGTATTATATAGACCTTTTGTCTTATTGTTGCCAAAACTGTTATAATTGGGTGACACACTGTACAGACGTTAACGCCGTTCGATGAGTATTAGCAGCTGCACGACGACACCGAAAACTTACTTGAACTTATCCATCATGGCTCGCATCATGCGCTCGCGGCGCTTAGCGTTCGCAGCCGCTGGCCACTGTACGCCAGACAACTCCAAGTCGGGAGGCGGTAAGTCGGGCAACCGACGTCGACCGTCCCGACCGTTGCTACCCCGCAACGACGACGAGCGCATCGAGTCCGGTTCGCTTAGCGTGTCCGACGGCGACGCCGTCAAATCTCTGAGTCCAAGTCCCCCGCCACTGATCAGCAGGGCGCCCCTGGGCGTGCCGACCGGAGTGTTTTGTTGCGGCGGTGTCGCTGAGAGAACACAAACACAGATTGTGTAAATTAATAGGTTGACAAAACACCAGTAATAATAATATCTTACTTATATCAGCTATTATTATAAAGTGTTCTAAGGGATATTAAATACATAACAAACCGATTTTTGTTACGGAATCTCCTGATTTGAAGGATGTCGTTTAAGAGGACGTTACACCGACATTTGTTGTCTCCGTCTTACAAGTGCACAACATAGAAAATTGTACGCTAAATAGCACGCTTGTAGTTCCGTTAGTTTAAAAATTAGAGTGAATTTACGTCTTGTAAAATGTAAAGGTAAGATATCATACGCTTTTTATTATATTATAATAAAACGATTAATGAATATCTTAGAATAATTGTAAATTGTAAATGTTACGCACTGGTAAGACTGAGACAATTGTCGGTGTAACATTCTCTTAATTAATTGTCAAACGAATAAATTAAGCACAGAAATAAATCTTGTAAATAATGAAGTTATTTTTCTTTTGTTTTCGTTCCAGACATTTTCATTTTCGCGATTTTCCGGTTATTTTATCGTTTATTTAATGAAACTCTGTTTTATCGTCTTGTAAGTTATTAACGAAGACGCGTCTTTTAAACCCACTTTTTAATTAAAGCTTAAGTTAAGTGGATTATAAGTGTATAATGTACCTATATTGTTAATACTTATTACAAACTTTGTTTAAAAAGTTTTAAATGTTCTAAAAGAATAATATTATTACTCAAACGTTCTCATTAAGTATGCATTATTTTATGTAGTAGGTATACATCGGGGTATTTAAAAGCGAACTCAATTCATTTTATTTCTTCCAATTTAAAGCACTGATTGCCATCGTTGCAGCATAATATAAATTATAGATGTCCACCGTTATACGACTAAATCGGGCAGGTAGCTATTCAATTTATTAGTTTACCGCATGAGCACCTGTTTGGACCTACTACTGTATTCAAATGGATTTTATGAACGTCACAACACCACTAACGTGAAAGTCTTAAATTATTTTTTGGTTTGGAGGGAGGGAGCGTTAAAATTTTTCGACATCGAGGTTGACAACTCAAACAATTTGGTGCAACTTACGGTGCAAATTCGATGTCTGTGACGAGGTTTGTTGCTGTCCTGCTGTCTGATATTTAAGCCCCGCCGACCCGCCAGTCAAAGCTTTGACACCGGTCTGCTGCTGGTCCGCCGTGGCCGAAGTCGAGTTTAGTAGTACAGTTACCCTGGCCGTACTGGTACCACCGACCGTCTCTAAAGTACTGTTCTGCAGCTGCTGCTGTGGCTGCTGCTGTTGCTGCAACTGATTTTGTGGCTGTTGTTGCTGTTGCACTTGCTGTTGTTGCTGGTAGCTGTTGCCATTGATATAGTGCTGTTGTTGCTGCAGTGCCGTCGGATTGTCGCAACGCTATAACACCACAAATTATAGCTGATTTTGTTGATCGATGTTAATTAAATAATGTGTACGTGAACACGATGACTTAGTCTGCAGCTGTTTCAATTAAAGTATCAATTATTATAATATCAATCGATTCGTTATCAACTCGTATTCTATTGTTTATACAGCCATTGTTAAAAACCACATTTCTACAGACAATTTATCTGGATACAATTAACTGAAATCTGTCAATAGTAAAAATTGTTTCTGCCTGACACCATGGACGAGCGAAAAATATTGTCAATAACTGAATAATATTTTATTACGTATACCTACGCGAGAAATTCAAATAACGTACCACCGGCAATTTAAAATTACGAAACGATATTTTGACTATAATTTTAACCCTGAAGTGTTAAATAGTTGAATTTTTTTAAAATCCATGTGATGAATAGAGAATGCATTTTTTTTTTTATAAAAACATTATGACTATGTAAGAGGGTGACCTGTAGTAATTTATCATCTATCTATCATCGACATTAATCATAAATTATTATCGACCCCGATAAATAATCATAAATGTACGACTCATGCAGCCGACAAAGTTCACGCACATCTATAGACATTTATCATAGTTACTTACTTGACCCTGTTGCTGCTGCAGTGGTCTAAACGCAGTGGAAGTAAGTTCCACCGCCGTCGAATCGTATTTTATACCACTCGAAGTACCCGGTACTCCACCAAGTGTTAAAGCTGACACATTCTGACCGGAGTTGATTTCCACACTATTTTGTTGTTGTTGCGGTTGTTGTTCGATGCTGTATTGGTGGGAATTATCGCCGACAGTCAACTGCAGCTGCTGTTGACCTTGATTCGGAAACCTCTGATATTGCTGCAGCTGACTCGACTGGTACTGTTGGTTCTGAGGCTGTTGATACTGCTGTTGCGGTTGCTGTTGTGACTGGTTGTATTGCTGTTGCTGCTGCTGCTGGTTTGTCTGCTGCTGGTTTGTCTGTTGCTGTTGTTGCATTTGATTGTACGAGAGTTGTGGATTTTGCTGATGTTGCGGTTGCTGATGTGGCGGTTGCTGATGTGGCGGTTGCTGTTGCTGTTGCTGATATGTGCCGTATTCCGGTTGATAAGGCTGGTACAAGACGTCTTGCTGTTGTTGATATGTCTGTTGTTGGCAGTTGAACAGACCGCCGCTGCTGTCTCCTCGTTTGTTATAGAACAATTGCTGTTGCATCGCGGCCGCGTTTCCGGTGCCGATCGGCGACGAAAAATTCGTTTCGGTCTGCAAACTATTGGCGGCGGCGATGCCGGCGGCCGTGTACTGTTGCTGTCGCAGCTGCGAAGCAGCGGTGATAATCTGTTGCTGTTGCTGCGCCTGTCTCGCAACGACGCTCGACGGTCCGGTCCCGACGCCACCGGTCCCGTACAACAAGCCACCGTCTTCGGCCGGTCCGTAAGCGTTGTTGGCGATTTGCTGCTGCAGTTGGGCGACGGCCGGGTCGCCGTACTGCTGTTGCTGTACCGGATGTTGCTGCTGGAGCGGCGGCGACGAACCTGTACAGTACAGCTGGTACTGTTGGTCTCGCAGGTTTTGGCTGATGATCGATTGGGTGCGTCGCAGTTGCGTCGTCGCACCAGAGGAGGACGACGAGAACCCGTCGGCGAAACCGTGCTGTTGATATTGCTGCTGTTGCTGCTGCTGTTGCTGTTGCGTCTGTTGTTGATACTGCTGTTTTTGGGCGTTTTCGCTCGACAAGGAATCGTATTTGTTGTTGTTTTCGCCAAATTTGTCACTGCCGTTATACATCGGAGTCGCCGCTGTCGTCGCCGATCCACTGCCGTTCATGTTGGCTGAAAAATTATCATAATTCAGTACAAGTATGCGAACGAATATACATCTTTTGTGATTGTTCGGCAAAGGTCGAAAATCAAAGGTACGTAATAGGTGCGCGCGGTGGTCGTAAAATTATATAAGTTACTGGCCTAGTTACGACTTCGGAAAAAATTAGCAGACATAAAACACAGCGCTATATCCGTGTGCTTCGGTTTTAGTGTCCTCAATTCACGAGCAAACCTGCATAGGTGTCAACTAATGCCACCGAGATGGAAGATCCACTGATATTGCACTTGGTGTGTTTTATAACGTGGTATAAACTTACTAGGTACTCTCTAAACGTTTCTGATATCATTGAGAACAATCGTTGAAATTTTCGTAAAAATCGGTGGAGGAGTGTTTGAGCCCATAAGCTAAAAACATAAGGACATGGCCTTTTGTCGTACATTTTTTGAACGACAAACAATTTATTAAACACTATTCTATTTTACTTAAAAAATATTCAATATCAACGCATCATGGTGATTTGGCTAGCCCACCTATACCATTTTTTCCCTCATTTTTTTTTTCTGCAAAACGAAATACATAAATGTGTGCCCTTCTATAGTAACCTATATAGAATATCATCTGATTCATCTCCCACTCTTACTCATCAATATTGTTAAACTCAGTTAACGTTTTTCACCCTTAATAAAGCCTCTATATTCTATAACTTTATGTCAGTTTTATTCTCCTTCGTGTATCTACCAATTATAACATTGTTATAAATTACATTGCAATTTTACTAGGTACCTTACTACGTAGTTATAATAGTACTATATTACTTATATTTATTACTGTCAGCTGTTTATATTATGTTATAAAATAAAATAAAAAATAAATGTTTAGATTTTAAAAGTGTATTAGTATTTTATCTATTAAGAGTTTTTAAATTTTTCTATTAATTTCCCTAAACGTTAGATACTGCCAAAACATTGAAACAATAAAAACAAATAATGGAAATAAGAAGTATAAATTAACTGTATTCATTTGATTATTATTTTTAGAAATATGAATTATATCACCGGTTATTTTATTAAGTACTTTACATATAGATGTGAAGTAATTTTAGATAAATTTTGCATATTTTCATCTTATACGTGCGTTTTATACAATTTTGGCTCATAATTGTAACCGAATGACTTAATAATATTAAAAACAACTATTTTTTTTTTTTAATAGTACACCACTATAACCTGCGCTAAGGTAAGAAACATAGGTATCTCGATCAGAATTTTTATTTTTTTAATATTCAGTACCGTGTGATATACTGATGTGTAAGCATTATAGGTATATTGCGAAGAGCAACGTTTTATTCTATTTATTTCTGTTACTTTTCGCATATTATATATATATATTTTTTTATTAAAATATATTATGCTTCATAATGCAATAATTAAAATTACTGATTTTACAAGAATGTCAAGTGGATTTAAACCTGGGGCTGGTAGGCCATTCAATGGTCGCCTCGTGCCAATCCACTTAACTGGATATTCATGAGTTCGTGATCTAGAAATATCCGACCTATATAAATTTACTTATTACATGGTAGCACCATCTGATTGGAATAAATGTAATTACTTCATGGGTATATTGTGTTAAATGACATATAATGAAAAAAAAAACAAATTACGTTTAACCAGATAGGTAGAAATATTTAGAATTGAAAAAAGTGCCAAATTATATCCAAAACTTCAAATATTACTTTTATCTGCTTATTCAATATTATATAGAATTTATGAAGTACAGTCAACGTTTGAAATAATTGGTAGCTCAAAGATTATATTCAAGCAAGTTATTTTAATTAAAACTGTCTGTTATAAATGAGTTGTCACGAATTAATGACCTAACATTTTAGCTATGACTCAATATCTACTGAATATACAAAATGTTTAGAAAGCCAACTCCACAGAGACCAAATAGTTTATGATAATAAATTAATTTAATAGTAAATGAAATTCACCGAAATACGCATTCTTCATTTAACGGCAATAGAAAATATTTAAAATTACACCGGATAAACTTTGCAATAATTCATAAATAATAATTATCTAAACTGTATATTAAGTAAACCTACCATGCAATATATTAATATCTCTATCTCAAATATTCAAAGTCTTATATTGATTTTGAAGTATTTAAGTATTTTACATAGAACCCTGCTTCTAGATGACAGTAATGTCTTATGCCTTAATGATCACAAAGTGCAAAAGTATTTTTGTGATGAACAATTCTGCCTCATCCGTTCCAAAACGTTAAAAGGTATGTCGCTAATTTATTATTAATGATATCGCGGAATGGCGCAGGTATAGGTACATCATCAATTCGTCGGGTGTCGCCCGTCGTTATTCGCGCCTAGTGTTTTTGTTTAAAAATTCAAGTGATGAATTTTAAACGCTTTACCGCTTTCGATTTTACCTATGGACCGGCTAAAGTCGGCCAACATCCCGCTGATCGTACCACTGCTGTCGTTGTCGGACGCCGATGCCGAAGCCGCGGCCACCTGCTGCGCCGCCGGTTGTATTGCATAGTTGTGTCGCTGTGTCGGTTGCTGCTGTTGCTGCTCCAACAACTCCTCCTCGTCGTCCTCGTCGTCGTACTGTCAAAAATACACGTAAGTGAAAACAAGTACGACAACGCATTTGGCCGGGAAAAAAAGTGTGAAATAATAGTAATATTATGTAATTTATACCGCCTACGGATCGTTACAATACCACACGCATGAAAAATAAATCATCTACTTAACGTCTACGAATATTATGGTTTTCCACCGTCTAAATAATAATTGAACATATTAAAATACCATAATATCTGCTTACTACGGCGCATAATAACAATACAATGTAATATTGTTCGCGACTGCAGCAGGCTAGTCAACGAATATAACACAATAATATATCATAATATTATAATTATATTACATATTATATTATTTCAGATTTGCAGTCATCGAAATCTTTTTCGGTTGAACTACTTAATCGTGATTAATCACGTCTAATTTTACTATTTTGATAATAATGTTTATAGTCTGCGTCAAAAGCGTTTTTTATAATATTATAATATAAAACGTCATAATACGAGCGCGCGCGTGCCGGTGACGCTAATAGTAGTAATTTGTAGTAATTACACACATCAAAATTAAATGCAATACACCTACCTAGGTATATGATGGGATGACAAAACATTAATAAACAATAAGTTATACAAATAAGTCAAATAATATTATACACTAGTGCAGCGGGGGGCCTATTTATATAGAGTAGGTACTGCAGGGTGCTATATATAAAGGTTCTATACGCTCGCCGGCACAATATTATATTCGTTTCTATGCACGCTTTACTCTATCTATACATATAGGATATGGATGACAATATAAATTACAATATAGTATAATATATAACAGTATACAAATAGGTAAAAAAGTCAACTCAATAAAAATAATATTTATCATACACTGCTAATAAGTTCTAGTTTTTACTAATACCTATATGGAGATGGGACATTGATGACTTTTGCATTTTTTTTTTCATTTTTTACGTAACTTTTTTGTAATTATTGTACATTTTTAGTACTTTGGAGGGTCAAAATTTAAAAATTGCCAGTAGTTTTTAAAAATGTCAGGAAAAACATACAAAGAATCAAGCTAAAATTGAGATTTTTACGCAAAACCAGTTTTTGAAAAAACTGATTTCGTTCTTTGGTGTAACTTTCAAAATAATTATCTTAGATACATGATTAGAATAAATTTTACTTTTTTTGAGCTAGCCATAGAAATTTAAAAATTTATTTTTCGATCAATGTCAATAAAAAATATTTCGCCGAGTCGAATAATCTAAACAATACACAAACACAGTTGTTTATTATAAAAATGAGATATTTAAACGAAGAATAACTTTTTTAGTATTTTTGTTGAAATGAAAAATATTATTCGTGGATACGTGAAACTTTTAAAGTACGTATTTTATTATATTTTGTGTACAAATAATAACGTTTTTAAATGCATTTATTTTGTCAAAAATTAATTTAACTTACTGTAGTAATAGGTACTAATTCCTGATAATAACATAAATTATTTTAATCACAATAATATCATAAAATTAAAAATATACTTAGTATAATATCATAGGCTGACCGTACCGTCTTCGCCCAAAATCGTTTTTCGTGCCCATACAATGATTTTGTATCATTGAATTCAAGTTTGACTAATCCGTTATAACGACCTCTCTAGGCGCTTATACTCTACAGTAGAGGAACTTAACCAGCTTTTATTTTATTTTTTAGTTTTTAGAAATGTTTAAGAATTTTTTTTTAATGTAATGTTAGATACTTATTTAGATCATCAACGTCCCATATCTCTACTAATATACATACAATAATATATAATATAAATTTTGTATACATACGCATACATAGAGCTACACCGCGGAAAAACGTCTACGTCCATGTACAGCAACGGCGCAACTATATACATAAAAGGGATGAGGGTTGTGTGTGGCTATATAATAACGACCCCTATATAGTCCGAACGTGTTACACGTTTTTTTTTTTATTTAGAAAACGTCGAAATCTGCGTGCTTACACACGATGATGATGATTGATCTATTTTATTTTTTTAAATTGTAAAGCTCAACCCTGCATTATTATACCTACATATATAGTTGCGCCCTTGCGGTGAACAGTTACACTATATTATTACCTACGTCTACGTATAATATATTATATATCGAACCAATAGAACATTATGTACCTACATATAATATATAATATAACTAGGTGTACACTATACACGTTATGTATTATTAAAAACTTTCTAAATCGATCGCCGACGCGTTATCGGCGGGCCACGAAGATTATAAAATAACGTTGTAATATTAATATTATATACTTTATACTATGTAAACAATACCTATATATATATAAAGTGCTCGGCACACTACCTACTCATACTACATATAATATAAATATATATATATATATATATATATGCGTATATACGGCATACTAATATATCAGTACTATTATACGCCATGATATAACGTCATAATATATAATAATAATATTCGAGTATAAACAATAATAGTAATAATAATATGCCATCGCACCGTGTCGCGGCACACACTACGCGGATGGGTAATACATTATAATATACGTAAATAATACTGCAGTGTAAATACATTATATCATCGCACACAAGATAATATATTATACCTGGTCAATGTAAATCATCTACCACTATGAATACAATGGACATACCTAGGTACTACACATTCGCGGCGACTGTATAACCATAACATGGTAATATATGACAATAAATACGTGAATAATATACATCTATAATAATGGTCGGTATATCTACAGTAGGTACAATATATATACGTATATGGGACACGAGTACCGTATCCGATCTAATTATCGCTATATTTATTATAATATGGCTACGGTTTAAGGCACGGCAATGTGCCTGTATATAATAAACGTGTGCGCGGACTCAGTGGCGGCTCAAAATCGGGAGGTTTACCGACAAGTTATCAAATTTCACCCGTATACCTCGTGCTAAAAGAGGTACCCTATAATTGCAATATCGCACGAGTAACCGAAGCTCAGTTTTTTAAAGCATATATCTCCGTCAAGATCGTATAGACGCACGTATTACTATATATAGGTAGACCCGTAATCATATGATATTATGAGCGCTTCCATTTTTCCGGAGTAATTTTTCATACCCAATAACTGGTTCGTACAAAGTATGGACATGGAATTTTTTCCATTATCTTTTTACACTCATCGTAGCATTTAAAGAGATAATATGTCGTGCCGGGTAGGCAGGGTGCATCAATTCTGAACAAGCGTACAGAAAACTTGTTCGCGCTTAAATTATTATAACCGTTTACGTTTTCTTTTATTGGTTTCGAATAACATTATTTAACTGTAACTGTTATTAATTCAATAAAATGTATTTTTTAATTAAATTAGCACGCGGTATATGGGAGGCTCTCACGTGTTCGTGTACCATAAATTACATAATGTGTGCCCAAATGATACACCTCCGAAATGGAATAATCGCCACCGTCCGGACTCGTTTATCAGATAATAAATAATAATATTAATAATGAAACTAGAATTAGATACATTATGATAATACTGTAATAACAGTCTTACGAACAAGCAATACTATACCTATACTATAATAGATACCTATCATAGGCGCAAATAGGGAATTAAATCAACGAGGACCTGAAAATTACCTATACATTTTAAATGGAAAACGGCCGTGGGAGGATTTGACTGCACCACTGAAAACTCAACCAAGAATGCCAACATCGTTTATTTTAATGCAGAAATATTGTGTCTACTTACAATTAGTTACTTTTTATTAAAAAGAATAAGGTCACGGTTAGCTCATTTTGTTTTTTGTAAAAACCACAGTTAATTTTATACTATATATTTCTGACATTTTCCCACATATTCTATAGCTTGTGTACACTGATCAACTATTGGACGACAAACGATAATAACAATATGAAAACAATATTAATACAACTGAAATACAACCAGGCTATACCCTCCAATTCCCCCCCCCTCCAAAAAAAAGGACGAACCTATTTGCGCCTATATGCTACATATCATACAGGTATCATATGCATAATATCTATACGGCGCTATATAATAGAATAATCTGTGCACCGATAACGACGGTCGCCTATGTACAATATCATATTTATAAAAATGATTCAAATATTATAATAATAATATAGTCCAACAGTGCCAGTCCATCATCGTCGCCGCCGTTGTCGTCGTCAACGTCGTCGTCGCCATCGTCGTCCTCAATATAGGCATAATATTATTTTATAGCCACTGCGTCTCCTGCAACACTACCATCCAGTGCGTGTTGGTCTGGGGGGGAGCGGGGTAAAGGGGACAGCTTCCACGGGTGGCATACATATATTTAGGGGTTTCAAGTTTTTAATGACGCAACGAAACAAAAGATTTGTAGTTTTCTGTTTTAGAATAATTTTTAGAACGACTAATTAATTACCTGCCTACCTACTTTTAAATACGTATAATATAAATGTATAATACGTAAGTGCAAACTTTAGGCGTTGGACATTTTACTGTGGCGATATTATTATTGTTTTCACGGCGGTGGTTATAATATAACGCATGCGCACAAGTTAACCATCGAAGTGCCGATGTGTCGAAGGTGGAAAATACCATTGTAAAACTTAATTTATCTAAGTGAAAAATCGCTCGGACAGGTGCATTTCTATTTTCGTTTGTATTATTTTCGAATATAAAATTATATCTAAAGGCACAGCAGTATAATGGGTCCTGATACACAATGGTATTTTTTCGTGTTTCTCCTTATCGTACATCTTTACGATTATAATATTGAACTTCATATTTAAAGCTTAAAATGTTCCATTTCAACAGCCCGCTGCCCACCGCGTTCCCTTATTTGAAGACCATGACCCCATTTTAAGCATAGCATGTATTTTTTCTATTTTATAAAGTTATAACAGCTGGATAAGACGTTATAGTTATAGAAAAACGTGGAATCGCTCAATCAAAAACAACTCGCCGCGGATTGCCACAAAGTCTCAAATACAAATAAGCATAAAAAAATTAATTGAGAAAATACGGTATCAAATATCCCACAAAAAAAATTAAAACTAAAATAGCGTGTTATGATAATAAAAACGGACTTTGTGTACATAATACATGTTTTTATTACGAATGTCGGTTAAAAAGGTCGAAGACCCCTGACCTAGTTAGTATTTATTTTAGTACACTCCGGTCCATAGAATAAATAAAATTCGCCGAGTCAGTGAGAGAGAAGCCTAGCCCGATTGACTGAAAAAAACAGACGCAATTCCGTTTGACGCTCAAATGGGTTTCTTTTAAATCGAGTGGAAAGCGAAAACAATAAAGTGGGGTATCGTTTCGAGGAGAAACATACCACGAAAAATAATTATTTTTATTTTCGTGATGGGTATAGAATGTGGGTATAATAAGAGCGGTGGTTTAAAATCAGCACACAAATGGCACGACTACCATCACTACTCGGTGGTTGTGCGGCGTACTGACACTATAAAATACACTACTTCAAGCTTTATTGTAGGGTGCAGTAGGTCACTAATAATTGTGCAGTAAAAAATATAAAATTTTTAGTTGACTTAAGGAGTAAGTGGGTACTTGAGAAATATAATATAATGTATATTAAGAAGTCACTTTGCATAATATTAGCAGTAATGTATGTAAAAAAAAACTGTGTTAATTCCACCGATATGAACCAGGTATTTTTTTAAATACCTATAAAAATAATGTTCTATTACACCCTCATTTTTAATGATTAAAACGAAAGGAGATGTCTGTTTCTTGCACCCCCTTAGAGATAGTTTTATCTTTATATTTTTGGTTAAAAAACTGATTTTTTCTGTTATTGCAGCAGACCCTTCACCTACTAGTAGGTATAACCCACCCAGCTTAAAAATTTTGATCATATTTTGGAATGAAAATATAGTATATACCTATATAATATGTACATATATAGTTACACTTTATAATTTTGCGTAGGTATTTTAAATAATTTACTTTAAAGCGTATTATCGTTAGTGGTCGAAGTATACATTTTTTTTTTTGGGGGGTGGGGGGAGGGTCTTCACTATAACATAAATTCTATCTCTGCGGTCGGATAAAGTCCTTACAATAAAGCCCGACTCTACTTAATAATGTACTTCCATCGGCGCCACCACCACTACCACCGCCACTACCGCCTACACCAACTCCACCACCGTCGTATACTCTCGCCGACACACTAATAATAATGGCGACGACAACGAAGACGATAACGACGACCGTCGCGATTAGACCCTTACGCGAAAGTTCGTCCGACTACGGTTCGAGTTTTGAACGTTGCCAAACGTATTATTGCTGCTGTTGGACGCCGCCTGCCTGTTCTGCTGCGAAGTCGACAGCGCGCGGCCCAGCATGCTGTTGTACTGTTGTTGTTGTTGTTGTTGGTTCTGGTGCTGCTGGTTCTTGTGCTGCTGTTGCTTGAGTTGTCGCTGCATGTGCTGTTGCTGCTGCTGCTGGTGGTGCTGGTGCTGCTGGTGCTGGTTCCGGTTGGTCTGCTGAACCGTCTTACCGGACTTGGACTCGTGATTACCGACCGCACGAATCGGCTGGTTCAACAATTTGCATATCCGATCGTATTCCGGCGTTTTTTCCAACTATATTCAAGGGCGAAATCGTCGTAGATACAACAACAACAACAACAAAATAGGCACACTACACAGGTCATGATATTGTGTATAGGTATATTAGGTACTATACCGGCGGTGTGTTGCCAAAAAAAGAAGGTAGGTATACTATATACGTCATTTTCACATAGTTGGTGACAAAATAATTATATATTATGTAGAAAAAAAAACATTGTAATAAAGTGAAAAAAAAAAATGATTCCTATAGATTCAGAGAAAATCATTATCCAACGTATTATTTTCACTCAACAATAATATTATTGCGTGAATCGGGTGCAAGTAGTATTGGCGTACTACGTATGACGTGACTTTTACTAGATAAATGTCGTAATTATCTGACACTGAAAAACGTCCTAAAAATGTGTGCCCACACATTGTTATTTTGTATGAGCATTATAATAATAATATTATGTACTCTATATGTTTTTTTGGTAGACCGTTTTATAAGAATCTGTATACCGGTTAACCGGTATACCGGTTATTGCTCAAATACCGCTTTAACGGTACACCGTATTACCGAATTACCGACATGCCGTTCAATACCAAAAAAGCATCCTTAACTTTATGGTTATTAATGACGTTCACAGTTTTTTTCCTGTATACCGGTTCTAATAACGCAGTACCATCAACCCTATCAAGGTTTTTCGGTATTCCAGTAGTACGGTATTCCAGTATGTGCTGGTATAACGAATTTTCCCATATTTTTAACGGTATTACGGTAGATATACCGTTCCATACCAGCATACTGTCAGCCCCAATACCCGTACTCACACGCACACACACACACACATCCTCACACATTACATATATTATTATTTATTTTCATTATGTTTACATATTATAAGAATAAAAAATAAAAAATAGAACACCTGTCCATAAAATATCAGGTACTTGTACCTACTTTAGTTTGAAAAATATTTCTAGATAATCGCCTGATATAACTATACTACAAGTACAATCTGAGAATTGAAAATCGCAAATAATAAAATTATAGAATAAATCATTTTGTTTACGTCACTTAAAATTCAACGGTGTATTGGGCATTGCGTAGGTACACAAACATAACATTTGTTTATTTTTTATGTACCACTACAAAAGTGCACTGTATTATTATTATTATTATTATTACTATAAATATTGTTATACGGTGGAAGGTATGGCATAAGTCACGTATGATTTTATTTGTTTTTGTGGCCTTTCTGTGAAATAAATTTAAAACAAATATAAAACCTACGAGCTAGATCGCTCGAACAACTTCATCACTGCTGTGAATTATTTTAGGGACTTTCGTCATAAAGCTATACTGGGGGGACAATATTGACACCCCACGGGATAATCTTTTAAGACGACCTCAGAACCCTTCCGACTTTTGTTAATCCATCTCTATATTTGCATTTTAAAATATATTAACTGCGTACCTACTAGAAAGGTACATAGATTATGGCTCATGAATATTTCAAAACACTCCGATTACTTACCTAACCTCAATTGTTGTATAGCAACTTCATAAATGCAGGTGTTATGTTTGATAGCCGTGTTAACATCAATATATATTATGCTAATGTAATTTATGAGTATCATATTATATGTTTGATAAAACATGACATAATATTATAACATGAGAATAAATAATAATTTTAATTTTAATTAAAAGCCGAAGTTAATAGATACCTTCCATAACAAAAATGGGATTTTTCGTATTTTTTTACATTTTTTTTTTCAAACAAATCGATTGACTGCAAGCTAATTTCAACTCTCACAAACATTCGTACCGGTTATTGTTCAAAAAAAAAAAATAAATAACATGTAAATGTAAATGTATAACCAAGTTTGATAAAAATGATATAATATAATGTTAGGTATATTAAATATGAATATATATTATAATTATTATACTAAATTCGTCGAATTTTTAACCTTCCGATTGAATTTTAATTACCATCCTAATATTTCTATATTGTATAATATAGCCATATATAGTAGTACTTGTAGATACCTACAAGTCAAACAAAATATAAAACTAATTAATAATAATAACCATGTTCAGCGTATTCATTAACCCGGTCTGTTTAATAATTACGATATTCTCGTTAACATGAGTGGGTTCCATTATAGCGTGGGTAGAAATATTACTTTGGGACGGAGATAGTATACAATAGAATTTATATTATTATGTATAGGAAATGTGTTTTTTTTTTATGATATAGGCTGACGGCAATTGTTTTGTACAAAACGTACATACTTCATTTTATTTTCTATTAAAATAAAATTAGTTTAATTTTGCTATATTTACTTTAGTATTATTATTATTTTGGTGTTTCGTGTTGAATCATTTATTTAATTTTCATTTTACAATTTTTCATACATACGTGGTTTAAATCAACAAAATTTTATGAAGAAGACGCGGTGTCGATGTTGGTATGCTTAAAATAATATATCGTAAAGGCTGAGAATTAACGAATTAAAAAGTTAAAGTTTAGTGAAAAAGTTTATTTTATTTTAACATTTTACTTAATCAGTTACTTTTGTGTTTTGGTTAATTCAACTAGGTGCTAACTTAACATGAAATCGCTGAATTGAATTTTCATTTTAAGAAATTAGTTTAATTTTATTTTATTACATTTCGATTTCGTTTTCATATCAAAAAATGTTTCGGCTACCCAATGTTTCAAGAGAATTGTTTATTTTTAGTGATGAAAAACTTAAATTAAGTACTATTTATAAATTAGAGAACTTTATAAGTATTAAATACTATATATTTTTCGTTTATGTCGGTAAAAAATTAATGTAGGCTATGTTATAAACAAAAACAAAAATTCCACATCTCTGAACAAATCTGCCAAGCACTTTGACTTGACCAAACTCACAGGACACAAAACACCTAATTTTATTTTTAAAAATAAATAGAATTGTATAGTTTAATTTCAAAAATAAAAAATTTAAATAGCACCAACTTATTACAAAATCATATAATAATGGCCTAGATGTCGATGTATTTAATAATCAATAAAAAAAAACAACAAGAATTTACTTTTTTTAACTTAATAAAAAGTTTTAAAATAGTTTTTAATAACTATTAACTTGACTAAATTTACTTATAACTTTCAGCGTATTAAAACTCTTATGAATTCAGATTAATTTAACCTAACCTGGTCAAATAAAATCATTACTCGGCCCAGCGTAGAGACCAATGACCATAGGTAGGTACCTAAGTATTACACACTAACCACTAACCACAAAGCCAATTGTGTCATTGTCGCTGTATCAATAGCACTTGTCAGTGGTAGATTATCATATTATATATAGTACATTATTACTATTAAATTATATATAAAACATACTATTAATAATAACAGCTGGACCGTTCGTCCGTCCGCCAATCGAATAAATCAATAATAATTACTATTATTACCTACTTGTTTGTATTACCTCAAAACCCTAACCCCAATATTTATAACCGCTTAACATGCCTATTGTAATTAATTAATTAATCGACATCGAATACGAGTGTTTGTTCGTAAATCATATTAATATCGTCTTCAGGGTAGTTTATATTTGGGCAATAGGTACTCACGTCGTCTTGGAACACGCAGTTTTCAGCCGTGGTCTCGTACGCGGACGATATGTTATTGTGGTCGCCGTCCACCGACGCGAATCTAAAATGCAAACACCATTTTGAAATAATCGCAAAACGCATATGGGCGCGGGCACGTCATTCATTTCGTTTGCGAGCGATTAATTCACACAGCCGTCACCGCCGCCATGATGGTCGCGCACATATTATTATCATAGTGTCGCCGACGCTCGCGAAATCAGCTGCACAGTGTCATTATTGTCATTAATGCGCTAAATATTCCATACCTGCTACTGTTGCTGCTGCTACTGCTACTGCTGTTGCTGCCGTTGTAGTACGACGGAGAATTTTGGGCGTAAGCCACCACCGGTTGGACGACGGCATCTCCACCGCCGGCCCGGAATTTGTTATTTTGTAAGACGCCTAAAATGTTAGAACACGGTAACGTGAATAATAATCACAAAAGCCAAATCCACGTGAACCGAACGAAATTAATTAATAACTATTTGCACGAACGGTTCTGAGGGTTGGGAAATTCCTGGAAACACAGCCCGCGATGGGAATTGCCAGCTATTCGAGGGAACGCGTTTGGATATTCACAGAATATTTTGTTAGAACGAGCTATATAGTTTAGCGATCATGATACAAGGATATTATGCGTATTACGGTTTGTATTTCATCATTTATATTATGTTCGAGTTATTTTCAAAATGTCCGTATTTCAAGTCCTCTACTGCTTAAAAATATGCAAAAAAATAATAATAATAATAATAATAAAATTCTGTATCGATTGTGATATGCACCTATATACTATGTACCTGTACTGGTGGAAACTATGGATCCCATCACAATTCAATTTTGTTCTTTCAAATATTATTACTACTGTCGTCTACACAATATGGTTATTTCTGCAATGTTTTCAATTTTATTACTATCCGTAAATCAAATATAGGTACTATATATTTTTTAAACACAACAATGATGTAGCCTTATCGTTCGATTTTCATAAATATATTGAAAACGTATATAACGATGACATAGGGGTCGATACTTGGCTGGCGGTATGTAAGTCGATGGTCATTGGAATTATTGGATGCTGGTATAATCGAACGCTATTAAAGTCTCTATTCTTCGTCGTTTGTTTTCGTACCAACTAAAAAGTCTAACCAATATGTACAAAAAATAAAATTGCCTTAGGTTATAGGCACATAAATTAAAAAACTCACGTAGAAGCTTTACCCGCACAAAATATTGTACATAAATTAATATTCTTCTTGGTTGGAAGTAATGTCAGGTTACCACCAATTAAAATTAAATGAAAATATCAAAGAAATCACAAGTCTTACCCAGTTATCTTTTGGCTTAACTAAAGCACCATAACAACTTCAAAAGTTATGAATATTAATTAAAACTAAATGGAAATTCAAAGGAAATCATAAGTTTTATCCACTTATCTTTTGATTTAACTAATACACCACGAAAATTTCAAAAAGTTATGAATATAAATATGGTATGATTAAATTATAGGATCAACTGTTGCTATTAAGATGATTGCGTATGATGTTTGGGTAAAACTTAAGAAAAACAACGCAATGCACTTAAAATAAGGTTAGAACGACTGTTAAAATTAAAATTAAAATCCAAAATGTTATAATGTAAATAAAGATAAACTGTACTAAAATGATTAGGTAATATTATAAATAACCAAAGAATAAACCCTACAGAAGAAAAACTTTTAGCCATTAAAAACTTATTTCCTTTCCTACCACGATGCAACAACTATGAAGTTTTGTATGTTCAGTAAATTACTTTTGTAGATTTATTCAAAATGTTAGTAAATTGGCATATCCTCTTACGGAATAAACTAGAGAACAATTTAAATCTAAATATCAACTATTCCGTGGTCAAATTAGAATATAAATCACATTTAAGACTCTTAAATCAAAACTTCCGAATAAATCAGATTCATCTTGCTTTAATTAACACACAACAATAATCTTAGTAACTGAAAGTCAAAAAAAAGATTTAGACGTAATAATATTGTACAACAAATAAAGAAAATAATAAATTAAATCAATAATTTATATTTCCCAATAAAAAATAAATACTGCACAAAACAATTAATCAGCGTTAAACTTAGAAATAGCAGCCTTGCATTTCGGTTGTATACTCATATCGGTTAAGTGGTTATCCAAACATATCATTTTATTATAAATGAATAATCGGAATCAACGGTATTAAATATACTAATAACTAATTGATTTTGATTTAAAAAGTAATTTTTTTATCGATTTTTGGAATTATTTATAAAAAATAGTAGATTTTTTAGTGAAAAATTATCCAGTCTGACCTAATAATACCACCTATACCCGTATAAGCGAATAAAGCGAATCAAAAAAAATCTCATAATATGTGGATTTTTAACGTTTCAAAGTATAACACGCCAACTGATGATACTTGGATTATATTCTTACGATTTTATTCCCAATATGTAGCCCATCTTAAGAGCAATCAGTTTTCCTACAAAACCTCTTATAAACGCCTCGTCCTAAAATCTCAATAGAACTTGAAAACAATAACATAGTTTTCAAAACTAAAGCCGAATGATGTCAATCTAATTCGTGAAGTGGGCTACATCTGAAGTAACATCGATTCAGAGATATTAAGTACCTATCAACTACAGGTCAAACTAATGTCGATGATCGAAATCGCTATATCTCAATAGTTCCATTGTCTCGAGAAAAAAAAGTCCAACTCGCCCTAGTCTGAATAAATCCTTATTAAGTGCCTAACTGTAATAATTTTAGTACCTATGTGCATACTCCTTTAAGTAATATATCACGTAAATTTAAGACTCTATTAGGTACTTATAGGTTATTATGAAAAAGTAAGACTTCATGCTAAATTAAGTTACTTGCCTAATTGTATGTAATATTCATAAAGTATGTTACGATTGTGCTATTCTAACTGAAACTCGAACCAATAATGACATAAATCGATTAACGAACTAGGATATTGTATATATATATATTATTTTTTTTATACATATATAAGAGTGTTTGGTAACTGTGTAGGTCGTGAGTTGTTTAGCTATATGTGTACGTCTATAATACAATAGATAATCCTATTACCACTATATATAATATAGATCAGTTTTTCGAGTCCGTTGTCACAGGTGCTGCTGCAAAGCTTAAAATCGGGACATGTCGTATCCACATTGACGTAAATATAGAATAAGACGGAACATTCAGTATGACAACATACAACAAAAGCTTGCAAGAAGTGGAGCTTGTTTCAGGATTTGTTTTGTTTGGCTATATCCTCGAAGGACTTCCATTTCTCTCACTCTTAGGACAAAACTCAAGCCATAATAATCTCTCTTGTTCCTTTTGGCACGAACACGCATCCCACTCTTCGAATAAAATGCTCTGTCCAGATGTACAAGCCTATACAGGTTACATATACCAACTAAAAGTCCTATCGAATCGTATTCGATTCATTTTCAAAAACTGTCTACCTTTGAAACTGGTGGTTATCGATGCTGTTTAATGCTTATATGCTGATTTAAGATTAAAAACATTTAATATCTACCATAAATACGAAAAATATATTAACAATTATTATACTAACAATTATTTAAACTTGTTGTTTGAGTACAATGTTTTAGTTATACACTGGCCCTTTATTAAATTGGTTTTAGGTTCCTTTCTCTATCTAATCGTCAGTAGATAGAAAAAAAATTTAACAATATATTTTCGAATGTAATCAATACGTTAGGTTCATTGAGGAGGCTATGTACATCCGATGTTTTATTTACTATTCGTTAATGATTTAAATTTTAGATAAGACCGTTAAATGTTTGCTGACGACTTAAAATGATACTACTAAATTTATGATCAGAAGGATTAGGTATGCTAAATCACAAAGTGACTATTAAACTGTTTATTTACGGGATGTGACGTTAACAGTTTATGTACAAACAAAACCAAATGTCTACAAAATATAATATCTGTCTGTCTCACGTCGCAGCTTAGCTGTTCAGTAAATTTGAATTACAAGACTAATAAAGCATAATAGGTATTCTCTGTTAATAGGACACGTCTGGTGATCAAATGATTTAAAATTTATCATTGAACGAAAATGTGTCGAAAATCTTTTCAATTTTTAAGGTTTATTTAATGCAACGGTTAGGAATTTAACAATCATAATTAATTTAAATGCAGCTATTATTCCTTGACATTATCCTATGAATTGGAATCCAATCACTGAATTTTGGGTGAGCCAACTTGAGAAGTCAAATCGTGTTTTTAAAATTTAAACACCTAAGTATTAGGACTAGCTACAAAATATAATCATTCTATAATAATTCTACACTCTTTAATTGTTGTTCCCTTGAACCGTCGTCTCATAATACTAGTTATAAATTATAATATTATACTCTATAAATAATAATAAACAATAATATAAACTGTCCAAATTTACCATCTCTAATTAAATTTTAAGTACCTACATAAATTTAACTTTATTATTTCCTATAGATTATCACCGACAGAATAACAGTCACTAAATCACCGCAAGTACAGTCGTACGCATATGTAATTTAATAATTGTGCTGATTTTGACTTATTTATTGATCTTTTGACTTTTGTGATTACAATGCTTACCTATACAATGTCAATTAAATAATGTATGTTTTGCAGTTTTACACTTTTGGGCGTATTAATAATAATTAAAAAATATGTCAAAGTAAAGTAAAACCACATAGTTTAAATAATACTAATATTTTTTCTTTATAAAATTTATAAAAATAACATCGAGAATAAAAATGTAATGAACATGGATTCTAAATTAGATGAATAAGTCTTAGTAAAAATACCAATAGGTATGTAAACATAAATTATCTGATATTATATTATATTATATACTTTTAATAAAACCCAATTACATATTTAATAAAATTACCTGAACATGGTAAGTTAATAAATGCGCAAATACATATAATACAACCAATAATATAAATTATTGACATCTTGGCGGAGTTTTTTTCTATACCTATATTGATTATGTTCCTGAAAAGTAGTGACGGGATGTGCCTACCTACAGTTGCTCGTTAGTTGTTGCACCTAACCTAAATAAAAATCGTTTCGTTTACAAATAAAGTTTAAATTGTAAAAATAATTAAAACTCGGGTGATACACAAATAAAAATATTAAAACAAATATTTTGTATCAAATTTTGTTTCGAAATCAGTGACGGTACGCTGTTCTTTAGACTCTTGAACGTTCTAATTATTTTTATAAGTTATAAATCGTTATGGGTGCCCACATTATTACAACTGCCTACCGCGGGCGCGTTCATTTGATATTAATTATTAATATATTTTTCATTAATATTATTTATATTATTATAAGACAAAGAAAAGTGTATATAATTATATTTTTTTACTGTAGAAGTCGTACCGGATTGTATCGTGGACGACTGGTTGAGTTTTTTCGATCGGGTTTGATCGGAAAAAACGGACGCTGCCGAAGATTCGTCATTCGACGTTTTCGACCTTTGATCCGAGCTGCCCGAATTGGCCGCAGCGTATTTCATCATGAACCGCTCATTATCGACGATCTGATGGTGCAAATTAACCGCCGCCGAGCAACTACTGTTGTTCAATCCAGATATAGCTAGAAAAGGACACGAAAACATTGTTATTGGAATCGAAAAAAAAATCCATTTGAAGTTATTAAAAATTCAGATATTTTCATACTCTTACATTTAACGTTGCCTGTTTGATTTTTAAATTTAAATTAATTTGCATTTAATTTCATTAATATCAAGATTTTTAACGTCACATTGATCTTACGTTAAATTTCGTGAATTTATCATACTTATTATTTTTAATTTATTTATTCCATAATTATTATAATTATTATCTATATAGTATAATTTAGGTCACTGGTATTATTAATTTTTCGTTTTTATTACGTTTAAAATGTCAATCATTTTTTTTTTCAAAGTTTAACGTCGTAGAGTTACAACGTTTTCGCTTTTTTCTTTTAGACGACCAAAAAACTCAAACTTTATATAAAGTTCTAGCATCAGCAAAAATGCCAATTATGTAATGTATCTACCGTAATTTATTAAATAAATAATTTAATTTAATTTAAAACGTAAAAGACATGCGTACTCCGAATGCCGGACATAAATAATAATATATCCTTCGTTATAATATATAGTATACGTCAAATACCTCGTTGTCGTTGTGTATGTACTACCTATCTAAATACACGTCGTCACGGTTTAATAAATAAATTAAATTAAAAACAATTCGACAAACTATACTTTTTAATTGAAAACAAAAACTATAATCTCATGTATATGGAAGCGACCACTTGCCCTTTATCACGCAATTAACGTAAATAAATACAAAGGACATTCAGGTAGGCAAATCAAAATGGAAACTAAACTCTGCTGAATGGAATTTCTTCACATCCCTCTTAGAACATAAAATAAATACAATTGAAACCAAACATAATTAATATAAATGAAGATATACAACATTTGACAAATGTTAAATTAGAAATATTGAAGTTACCAATAGGATAAGTTAAGTTCTCAACAAAACAAACCTCCAGTTCCTTAGAGGAATCCACAATTTTATGAATCAATTAAATCAAAAATTAATGCATTTAACAAATTTAAACGAACAAAATCTCAAACAGATTTTATAGAATTCAAAAAACAAAGAGAACAACCCAGACGAATCATTAAAGAAAGTAAAACTAAAAGTTTGTGCGACTACACAATTACCATTACATCCAAAGCTAACCCTAAACAAATACAAAACGAATTTAAATCATTCCCAAACATCAATAAATATGAAAATATACAAATCCACAAGACAAAATGGCACAATTAGATCAGAACCGCTAGAAATCACAAACGAACTTGGTTATTTGTTTGCAAAACTTGTAGTACGGAAAACCACCCCCTAGTTTTCTAAAGATATAAAAGACTAAAAGAATTAGTACCTCATAAATTTTGCCAAAATCACGATAATACACATATTAATAAATAATAATCCACTCACACTATAATAAATGGAAACAGCCCTCGCTGGCAAGTAGAGTACCTAATGCTTGTGGAATAGATAACTATGATGAGGATATTTGTATTAATATTGTTTATTATAATTGACTGTGAATTGAACCATCTACTCTTAATATTGAGACGATACTGTGAATGATACAGACGACAATTTCAAAGTATTTATCAATTTATAATGTCAAAAGAAATATTTTGCTTGAATAAACTAAGAACAAAACAATAATGTAAACAGAGTATTGTTTTACAGGGTCCACTATGATGGGAAACGCACGGTTTTCAATAAGTTGACCATAACTCCGATACCAATAATTATACTTGTCTTTGTGTTTGGTCAGTAAGGTAACCGATCAGTGGCTATCGATGGTTTGAACGCGTAGCACATCGATCTGCGTACGAGTTCGCCGCGAGGCAATGAAAAAAGCAGATAATCACTACCTACATTTGATGACAAATTTGGTATTTATTTCGTCAAAGTGTGATTTTTATTTATTGAGCTATCTCAAATCGAGGGTGCACGTTGACAAGCACTGGCCTACTACACAACTTGTAGGATATAGTTGAAAACGATGTTTGTCAAATCCCGTGCAGTGTTCGGCGTTCGCTGACCCAATTTGCAGCTTCAGGGGGTGTTGTACACATGCACTTTAGAAAACGACCAATGTGATGGGATATTTCGACATTTTTCATTTTTATTACTATGGTGAGCTATATCTGTTTTCAAATAAAGTTTATTGCATCACTTTATACTTTCCGAGTAATTTGTATTTTAAAACCATAATGCGTTTTCCGTGATGGCCATGTATAGTTTAAAATTTCACATGAATTCGTAACGGTTGGTGGATGAGTCAAGGAGGAAGGCGACTCCGAGAGAGGCAAAAGGGGCAGTGTCTCTCTCCCACCATAGCTTTTTAAAAATGTTCTTTGTTTTTTATAGTTAATTTTTCTGTAACTGAACTATTTCTGATTACATTAGTATCTTTGTATATGAATGATAAATGCATAATATTCATAAATCAAAATACATAATACATATTATAGTTGTTGTAATACCGACACAACAATCAATTAAACTAATAATAAGTAAAATGGTTACATTATAATACAATTCTAATATATTTAGATGTCTTGATAAGTGGTCAAATTGTCCATTCGTAATCAGTTAAGAGTACTTCATACCCACATGATTTTTCTCCATCTATAACTAACGCAAAACGTCATGTTAAATAAATTATAATTACCTTCAAAATCCATTTTACTCTGTTGGTTTTAATATGGGAATCATTTTAAGTTTAAGAATATTATTGTTTAAGGCAACAAGTAGACTTTTTTGATATTTTAAAGTTGTATATAATATTTACAATTTTAAAATTGGTACTCATAACTTGCTTTAAAACTATAATATCGAAAAACTTACAGGAACCCTACCTAAATAATATTCTTATTTTTAAATTTGATGGCGGCAGACACAGTCGATCTCGGACGATTTAAAAGCTGATATCCCTATTCGTTAGAACTTATTATGTATTTAGTAGAATATACAGTCACATACAAATTTCAGATTTATCTGCTTGTGTGAAATGGCATTTTCTTACATGAAAATTGTAAAAGCCGAATACCTTGATACACTTTCTGATGATAATTTAGATTGGCGTCTTCGGATATAACAGATATTGACTATAATTCTCTCGATTATAATTAACCGGCCAACGATATGTAATGACACGCTTCTACGCCAACTGTACAATGAAGTTAATTTATTTTTAAATTATTTAAACATTTTATGTGAAGCGCTCATTTTTAAAATACTTAACGTTTTACTTTTATTATTTATACAAGTATGTTTATTATTCCAATATTAATGATAAAGACTTAAAAATATGAAAATTCCTCAAAGGAAAAATATATGCTCAGTTGATCTGAATCAAAAAGAATTGGTCACCGCTCTTATAATATATCACATGTACAATTAATATAATATTATTTTACTGACCGGTCAACGTGTTGGCCATCTGTCGCTTTCGGAGGCTCGTCACACCGTCTGCGCCAGTCGGACTGCTCAGCTCGTCCTCGTCTTCGGGTATGGTGTACACGTCCGATGCGTTGGCAGTGTTCGCGTTGCCTCCATAGTAAGCTTGCTGTTCGCTGCAATACTGCTCCTCGCGACGCTGCTGCTGTTGTTGCTGCTGCTGTTGCTGAATCCGGGCGGCGTCGACGTCGTCCAACAGTACTTGGCCATTCTCGTCCAACATTGGCATCGGCCGCAAGTTCATCAGCTCGACGCCACCGCCGGCCAGGCACTCGGCCAGGCTAACGTCGTCGCTGGAATCGGATCCGGAACGCTCTCCCTGCAGCTGCTGCTGTTGCTGTTGCTGCTGCTGCTGCTGCTGCTGTTGCTGCTGCAGTAGCTGTTGCTGTTGCTGCTGGTGGTATTGCTGCGAGTTTCCGCCAGCGCCGACTCCGTACGGCATGGAAACCTCGTTTTCCGGCGACACAGGTGACAGCTGTTCCTCGGGCGACAACTGTTGCTGGTGGTAGTCGTCGAAACCGCGTTGCTGGATGTGTCGCCTGGCCGCAGCCGCCGCAGCCGAATTGTAACCGCTGTGCTGCTGATACGAGCCGCTGGCAGGTTGCTGGTACGCTGAAGTAGGGGCTTGTTGCTGCTGTTGTGAGTACGACGACGATGACGACGACGTAATTGACGACGACCCACCTGCCACACCGGCTCCGTCCCTGTGCTGTTGCTGCTGGTAGATGTTACGGTCCTGGTACGACGCGTTCTGCTGCTGTTGCGTGCCACTTTTGCTGTTGCTGCCGTTGTAGTACGCGGTGTCTTGACCGCTTGTCGACGCATAACTCCCGTTAGCGGCAGTTTCACCTCGAGATGACGACGTCATCGCCGTCGTTCTGTATAACACACAACAACGGTTATAAGCCAAATGGACAACAATCTAAATATTTATGAATACTGCAAATAGAACGAAAATATTTAAAAAATAATGCGATGTCTAGTAAATGTGTACACGCTGCTTATATTATGTTGTTTAAATATTTTGTGGAAATTCCGAGTCTCTATGATTTTTGAATTAAAACGAAAAACAGATCTAAATAATTTTAGATTAATCCATAATTATGTCCAAAAGTAGTTTTGCGTAAAATTCCAATTTTCCCTATTTTTTTTCCTACTCATTTTAAAACTGGAAATTTCCAATTTTAACCTCCCATTATCAACTTGATACATTTTTCCATCAGAAAGCACCGTTAAAACAAATCCAGAATATTTGAATATTTTACACATATACATAATTTGTTGGGCAGTTTTGTAGTACCAGTAATGGACCGGTATGGACCCAAACTTCAGTCCCTACCCCAAAACTCTAACACATTTTTGGGCCTTTTGTACTGGTTAACCCGAAACTCAAATTATTGTCTACTATGTGAATTTCATGAGATGATGTGTACTTTTGTATGTACCTACCAACCTAACTATCTTTTGTAGTTAAGGTTAAATTGTTTGATTATTAAGTTATTTAACAATAATAATTGAAGGGAATAATATGTTACGATCAAAATTAGCATTGTACCTATGATTACTAAATATTTCTATTTAACATTTACACATTACACTTCGTATCGTCAATTCATTGGGCATTTATTTGGTATCGTAAATTTGGAAATGAAATAATGTTCTAAGGTACTTAATATCCTACACAATATAATCTAAACTATTTGATAGCTACATTCAAATTAAGTTTTTCTCGAACTATACTCGACCCATTACCCATATTAACCCGAATGTGTACGATTTTTGTACATGGAATAACTTTGAATATCGAATTGAATTTTTATTCCCGTTGTTTGAACAACCGAATACCATGCAGCACCGGAAACCCGAAACCCAAATAAAATATGCGATTCGGATGCAAAGCCCTCATTATGTCTGCACGCACGAGCGTAAAGCAAATTACCATATACTTACAGTTCATATACATGTTTATGTATGTTTGAAGGCACGCCCCCAAAGGTGGTACCTACGTGTAATCGAATAAAACGCGTCAAACCTAATAATAGAGTTTTGTGTTTTTTTTTAGTTATGTTTATCACTGCATGTATTGCTTAAAGTGCCTCGTTATTGATTAAACCGTCAGCAGGCGGTCCTATAAATATTGTTGCGCTTAATTTCGTTTTCTTCAAAACGTTTAAATAAAAATAAGAACGCTAACAAAATAATAATAATCTAATATAGGTGTAACTATATTATATACCTTTTCGTCGAACAATTAGCCACTCGAAGCTGCTGTCGTAAATCAACAATTATTGGTTTTTTAGGTCGTAATTCGTTTTCGGCGATAACGCAATTATAATTATTATTGTAGCCTATAAGTACGAGGAATTCGGTCAAACAGCCGCCAACATAGTTCGAGAGAAAAATTACTGCAGCGGTCTTACTTATATAGAGGTAATTCCCAAAACTGGGAGTCAATTTTTTTTTTTTTTTTTTAACACTGTTGAGTTAATAAAATACGTTAACAAGAAAAAGTTAAAAATGAATTTAATATTTTTTCGACTTATAGTCGAGTGGTACCCGAGTTAAAAATTGAACACACCGTTTAATAAGCCATGCAATATTCTATGTAGCCTATACTTTATATTTTTACCAACTTCAAACTATCATATAGTGTTTAATAAACAGTATTTCTATATACTGGGTACCCAATGAAGATTTTCGTCCCTGAAAAAACACAATAAATTCACACCTGTAACCATTACCCGAAATAATTTTAGACACGAAAACGAGGTCGATTGAAATGTAATAAAATACAATTGAATACAAAATAAATTACTTAACTGTTAACTTCTTGAATTGAAAATTAAATTAGTTGTTTTCACGTTAATTAAAAAACAATTAAGTTACGGCAGTATTTATCTAAATTAACGGAGACCAACAAATAATTAGTAAAGTCAAAAAGCCAACTTGATCGTTTAGATAGATACCTACGTCTCGCGTTGCGCATGACTGCTATATCCACGACCAAACACTTTGAAAATACATGTTACCTATTATTATTATAATACAGTGAAACATATAAATACTGGAAACCCTCAGTCGCTGAAATCGTGTCCGTTATTCGGTGGTTCAAGCTATTCAAAGGGTTGGATTGGAAAAAGTTTATAGTTAGTTCCCAAGAAATCATCCTCTAATGGGAAGTGTCCGTTAGAGGAGACTTCACTGTAAGATATTTCGTCGGCGACGACGGTCGGTATATGCACCGGCACCACGGTATCAGTGGTTACATAAACATACGACCTATGTAGGTACGGATAAAATTATGTATGTCGGCATTGTCGGCTGAGTGTGAAACAATTCGAGTATCGATGATCATACTACAAATAAGGTATTCGAAGGCATCTTCGGGTGTTTGGATGGTGACCGGCCGTAAAAAATCTTTTGAAAACAATAATGTCTCAACCCCTTAAAAACAAGGTTTTTTAAATATTTCTCCACGATCATAATAATATGGTTTATGACATTATAATATCAGTGTTGGTATCCTGTAGACTTCAGCTTAGGATTTCCAGCTACCTACATTATCGATATAATGATATTGTTATGATAGATCCTTGGGATTGTATCTGCCAAGTGTTTCAATATTATTAATGAGTGTGTTATAAAAATTAGGTACCTAATTAGGTAATATTATTTCTATCGAAAATCAATTTTAAACAAATAATAAAAATCAGCTTATAACCGTGGAAATAATTTCCGTTCCGATTGAGTGGATAGGGTTTTGGTAGATATACGAATATCTGCATAAAGTACATTTTTAACTGAACGCCTTAACACTAACATATTAACTATAACATACAGAACATAATAGAACTGGCAGCTCTAATATGCATCAATACACCATGATTGTTCACTGAAAAATATTTCAGTTGACAGTTAAATCCACTATTATTGCTTTTTCCTGTGATTTTCGTGATAATGACAATATTGTAAAAATGTAAACATATTTTATGTAAATATGAATAAGTTCACTATTTTAAAGTAATTTATGCTAACTTACTATTTACTACTAAATAACGTAGGTATAGAGTATACTTAAGATCTGCTTAAAAATAATACTTTAAGATATGGTAATTTAAATAATATATACAGAAAGAAAACGGTTACAACAGCCGCTTCTCCGCTGTTAACATCATGTCGAGGCTCCAGAATAATGTAACTAATGCATCTATCAGGACTCATTGTTTTATTTAAATATATGAATAATATCAATGATCATTAACAGCAGAACCAGGATTTATAAAAGCCCAAAAAACGATCGAAAAATGCTCTGAAAATAACCAAAAATGTTTTTTCGACGCAATATAATGCCTTTAAAAATATTACAGACATTTGTTTTTTAGACACGCAACTGCGCAAGCAAAAGGAAAACTGTGTTCAACTTTCGGAACTTTTAGTACTTATTTATCTTCCTTCAACTAATATCAATACCTACAAATACGAAATACCAAACTTAGACAGGTATGAATAATACCTATCTTAAAACTATTAAAGAAAATATAATAAAAACAATATTTCTTGATAAAATATTTTGAATTTCCTTTTATTTACACTAAAAGCTTACACGTTTGCACAATGCATTGATATATTATGCAGTAAAAATTAGTAAAATTATCTGGAAATGATAAAAAAACGCAAAATTAAAGTTTTACCTTTAAAGTATGGCTGTTACATTAAACTAATTAAGTACTATATTGCTTACAAAGGAGAGCATTCATTAAATAAGGCGCTTTGCATTTAAATTCTGGCCTCATTATTTTGTATAATCAATTGATGTTTCATGTAAAATATTGGTAAAATCATAATATTGTTTTATATATTACAATAAATTAAAATGTAGTTCGTGTCTTACTATTCCTATAAAAATGAAACATTTTGAACAACTTGAACAGATATACCAGTATTCGATTAAATTATATTATTATGAATGGCATTTATAAGTTAATTTGACTACCTATTATCTTATAATCTATTTAGTAAAATTAAATAAAAATGAAACTACGTGTCTATATAATAACTGGACAAATGCATAATATAGTAGTGGGCTTCGATTACTGCTCCCTCCACTTGCCGATCCTCCAATAATTTTTCAACCTATTCAAAAGTTTAATCAAAAATGCTTTTTATAATTCAATACTCATCACTGTCATTATTTATTCTTTTATTATTATTATATTTTTGGTTGCCATGACAATCATAAAATATTACAGGAAAACAAAAAAAAAATACAAAAGTGTTTTATATAATAGAGCGATGGTCGGATGGATATTTATAATATACAAATAACAAAAGTATGAACTCATACAAAATTAACTATCTAGATAAATGTTAATATAATACATTTTGTGCGAAAAATAAACAATAAAAATATGATACTTAGTTCAAAGATAATAATTTTTATTTTAAATGGTGACCTGAAACCGGTAGGAATTGCCATAAAACACAATTGTGTGATATTAGAAAATCGATTTGAAATAAAATAAGAAAAAAATATATTTTTAAAGCATGGAAGTATATATAATTGTAGTAGTGTTGTACAGTAGTGCCTACTGCCGAGTGTGCCTCATCATTAAATTGGTCACTGGCATTGATGTGTTCCATTAGAATTCAATGATAAATCATTGCATCAAAAAAACAATTCTGACCTGAGGCGGTCGGCCTAAATTACTAATTGCATACCTATTTTTTATTATTTATTTATATTGTTATCGTAGTAATTTAATTTACTATAAGTATTTAGTAATTCTGTTGGTTGGATTATTTTTTGCCGAAAACATAGCGTTTAATAATTAATATACTGTTAATATTTCATATTATAATATAATTAGTATAAGTATTTATATAATATATATATTATTATATTATTATAATATTTATATCATATATTAGCTTTAATTCAATAAAGAATAGCTGTAGAACAATGTGAACAGATCTGAGGTATAAAATATATAGTTAATAGAATAAAAATAACCTAAAAGTATTGAAGATGTCATTGTGTACTAATTAAAAAATATAATAATTATATACGCTAAAGTTTCGAGACCCCAAGAAAAATATTATTGGATTACAGCAAAATAACTAAAATCGTTATTCTTCGTTTAAATAACTTATTTCGTCAACATTTTAATTTCAAATGTCCATGAAAAAAATTGTTCCAATACAATTTTAGGATTTTTGATAATCATTAAGAACTATTTATGAGAGACCTTGTATTAGATTATCAATCATTTTTAACTAGCCTGAAAATTGTTATCAATGCTTTAAAAAAAACTAGATAAAAATAATTTTAAAATCAAGGTATATAAATTCTTGATGAATATCGTAAAAATTTAACTTTAAATCCTTATAAAAATAAAAATGTGCCCTTAAAATAACTTAAAAGAACTCTGTATTACATTTCCAAGTTTTTTTTTAATCTAAAAACAAGGATTCTTTCATATTTCAATTTAAAAAAAGCTAAAATAAGTCAACGATTACAGTAAATATCTATGAATAGCACAAAAAGGGCCTGATTATTTTTAAAATCATGTCATATCTAAGTAATATGAATAAACTGTAATAATATTATGTCTCTAAGGTAATTTGTGGGTTACACAAAATCTTATATCTTAAAAAACGAAAATTTAGTCAGAAAATGATTTTATTCGAACGACATCCCGTTTTTCATATTATTTTTTTCCTGATAATTTTCATTTTCATCCCCTCCAACTCTCCCAAAGCACCGAATGAATTCTTATATTTGCTCCCAAAAACCATCATTAAAGCTTAGGTCTTAAGCATTTTTTCTTCTATAAAATGTGTACACAGACACAAGTATAAAAACACACATAATTTTAAAATCAATACCAACATTCATCTCTCCGTTCAGAATCTGAAACGCGATGCAACGTAGTGTTATTACAGTTCCTACCGTTTGTAAAAGCTCGAGTGTAGAATCGGTATAACTCATTAGCAAAGTGTACTACATATCATTATAAGGAAGACCACGTAGTAAACAACTAAAAAAAATTCGTGGTTCACTCAAACAGGGTTTTTTGATATTACAATTTACCACTGATATTCTGGGTAGCATGAACAATCACTAAACATTTAACGAATCAATATAATATAGTGATCTAATGGTCCCTTAAACACGATTTAGAGAACCATCATGATTGGTCCATTACATTTTATCGAACCATTAAATTATTACATTTTCCACGCGACCCGGCAATAGTGGTACCCAAACGATATTGAGGTCAAATGTTTGTTTTCAAGAACATATCCAAGACACGAAGTCGATTTGATTTGTAATTACTATCGACCAGCGCGTTGTAGATGGTTTGGTCACTATATAATTACACTCGCATAATATTGTTGTCCAACCAGACCGTTTTATACCCAAAAGGACGTCGCACGTATAATATTGTTATAAAACCCGTAAAAAGTCCTGCGGATTACCTAGTCATCGGCAAATGCGAAGGCGCCACCGGTGCGGGTTCCGTGGCGTCCATGTTCTTCGCCTTGGCCATGACGTTCTGGATCAATGCTCGCTCTTCGGCACTCAGGTGGCTCAGGTCCAGGCTCAATGGGTCCGGGTCGACCGTCGCGGTTTCCAGCACACCTGTAAGAAACACGTACAATGTAGACATTATATTATAATGATAATATCACAAGACGCGATAACGATGATACGCAGACTGCACGGGTTGGTACAGTCCACTAATTGTTAGTAACAAGGTAACATTTTTCGGTTTTTATTTGAAAGCGCAGACACAAAATAAACATCAACCAAAAAAATGTTTTAAAGAGCATTTGAAATACTTTTGTGTCGATAAGTTAAATACCTACTTATTAACAAAAGCACAAAGAACAAAATATACAGAATATACTTTGTAAAGTATTTATATATAGGTAGGTACCTATAGCAACACAAAATATACTTTTAATTAATTTTTTTGCTCACTTTACAATCAATACCAATTATTTTTCCTTTGATGTTTAAACTCAAAGCTATATAGTAGTTCGTTTAAACTTTATATAATATACTGTAACTAAACTGCAGTATCGTGCTGTGTACATAATATAGGTGACGTAGGGTGGACGGTATTTTTATTTTTATTTTCTGATGTTTCAAAATAATATTTTATATCGGTATACCAGAAAATGTATAGTTATTAAACCGATATTTCGGTGCGGTTGTTTTGGTATTTTCGATATCACGAATGACAATGTTCCCGGTGTATTCAATATTTTCAATAATTCCGGTATTTATATAAATATTATCAATATAATAATTTATAATATTGTTATTCTTCGTTGAAATTTATAATTTCCTCCAAATTTGAACTTAAAATGTCTATAAAAAGACATTGAGCTAGGTAATAAATTGTTTAGATTTTTTTTGTTTTCAGTATGAACAACTATTATGATGAACTTTGTATAAGTATAAAATGTTTTGAGCTTTTTAACTGAGCGAAAAATTTGTATCGACGTTTATAGAAAAAAAAACTATAACAAATCAAAAATGTAAAATGCCTATAAAAAGATCAATATTTTGAAAATTCTACACATGGAAAATGATAATATATTTCGGTTAGTTCGGTGACTTATTCAAGTATCTAGGTACGGATTTGATTTTTGAACCACAAAGAAATGAGAAAATCTTAAAATGAAAATTTGTTATTTTACGGATAAATTTCATCAAAATTTAAACTTCCGGTCAACTTTTTTGTTTTCACTCCAGTTATTATAACATACGAGGAAAAAATGTATGAGTTTATAACTGCAAAAAAGTTTGCACAATTTTATATTATATTACGTTAATATATACCTACTACGGAAATAGGTGCTATAAGTACTTAGTAGCTAATAAGTTAAAACAAATAATTGAATTTACGTCGCGGGGAAAACATAACTAAATGTACCTTTCTATACTTACTTTATACGTATATATGAATTCACAAAATACCGTGTGTATGTGTATTATAATATTTTCATTAATTTATTTTTATATATTTCTTCCTTAGAATATAATATTATGTACACAATACACACACACATGAAATATAATTGACAATAGTGTTTGTGTTTATCATAGGAGTTTAATGCTGGGTTGCATAAACAATCTCTAAAGATTTAATGAGTCATTAGTGAGCTAATGGTCTCTCAAACTTGATTTAGTAGTCTACGATCGGTCCAATTAATTTCAGTAAACCATTAAATTAATCAATTTTTCATGCAACCTAACATATAGGTATTATCAAATGTAAAATGAAAAACCCCATTGATTTGAATAGAAAAAACCTAGTGTTGATAATCCAAACGGAGACGATTATAATTGTTTATATTATATTATAAATTATATTATTATTGTCTATGAAATAAAAGCAATTGAATCCAAAATACAAACATGTATGAAATAATATTTCTGGTACTTAGAAAATACGTTTTTTTTAAAGCAGAACAATTTTAGCTGAGAATATTGTTTATTGATTAATGTATTAAGAATAATTTTATATTTTCGTAAAAGCAGAAATAACGAGAAGATGAGAGTTTTTATATTTTGAACGTGAAAATTTTAAGTGTCCAGTGGCTACCCTATCTATAATATATTTGAAAAATGTTGATCCCTCCTCCCCCTCGTAGAATATTTTTCAATTTCTGATTTGTAAGTAGTTATATAAGTATCATAATATTATACCGTAATATATAACAGGTATTAATATGTTAATGGGAATACTGAACATGCGATACTGATGCGTTCATAGAGTAATCAATAATCATAGATATAATATTATTATAGTTTCACACTTTCGCACTCAATTTATTTCACTGAGTTTAACGAGGTTAAATTACTGTCGTAAGTTTTCGTATGTATTGACTTGAAAAATTAAAATTTAATATTCTCCAACGAGATCCTGTATATAAGATTATACTTTTAAACTCCAAAACATGTGCACGGAACACCACGTAGGGTTTATAGAGGCTTGGAGTGTATACCGGTCACAGGTAGTTTGTAGAATAATAATCAACATAATAATAATATATCATATAGATGTACTATTATACACACCTAAGTACCTACATCGTAACTCATAATATTATAGTATGCTCAGCATTGAAAGGATGAAAAATAAATACTCCTTTAGATCGTGTCATGTAACAACATGATTGATGCACATAACATGCACTTCATACAACTTGATGATATAAACTATAATATGTATAAGTACAAGACGGACACTAGGTTTGAAACTGTATTTATAAAATTGTTTTGGTAAAATGTTCTAAAAATACAATATATTAAATTAATTTCAAACTTCAGTTATGTAGCTCTTCAAATGCATAATAAATTAAACAAAATAAATATAGATACTTTGCGATGGGCGTAACAATCTGGAACGATATCAATAACTGATATTATTATTATTATTAATCAGGACTGTACTATCAGGACTATGTCTATAAATTCCCCAGACGAAAATTTCCCTGTACAAAATCTCCCCATTAATTTATTTATTTTATAGTAATGTTGTAATTTCTATGACTTTAATAAATTATCGATTAAGTATACACATTGGGTACCAACATATAGGTACAATAGTAAAAATAAAATTTTAATTTTATTAAAATGTAATACAGGTAATATAAATACATTAAAAACATATTTTTTTTAGAACAATATCGTTATTTCACGACTTAATAAATGTTGTAAAAGAAATATAGTTACGTAAAAAAACGTTAATAGTTTTTGAAATGATTAAAATGGTTCATGAAAAGTTATCACTATTAGTTACCTGTCTCGTATATAAACTATTTGCTTACTATAAATAATATTACCTATATCATATTATGATTGAATTCCTAAACAAATTTGAATAAGCAATTCCAAATGTCCTGTTCAAAGACGAGATGAAAATAAAAGATAAAAAGAGTAGACCGAAGTTTTTTCGAAAAAATATATTCACGTTTGAAAATGTATGTTTAGTGTGATGTGCTTATATTGAATGTGAACGAATCGGGAGATTTGGTCCTTTACTCCGTATAAATACGTGGAGATTTTGTCCACCCGCTGTGAATTGATGGGGATTACTTTGTGCGGGGAGATTATTGTCCGGAGAGGTTTTGTCCGTTTCTCATTAGAATCGGCTGGTATAGATAGTATACAGCCTATCGGTATAACAAGTAGGTACCTATAGGTTTCTTTCGAACATATGAAAGTATAAGCCTGATTTAATTAGCATATCAAAAATTATATGTCCATTAAAAGACGAAATTAAATTGAAAGATAAAATAGTAGGCCAAAGTTTACACTTATGAACATTTGCGTTGAGTG
>JANEHU010002122.1:0-47119 GCA_027563435.1 Nasonovia ribisnigri
AAATGTGTACATTTAAAATTAATGATCGTGTAATTGCAGTCGGTGTTCGTGAGAATAAATTGTTTTCAATGCTAATCAAAACAGATATTTCACAGGAAATTGGACACTGTGCTAACGTTGCAGTTAAGAAATTGTCATTAGAACACTGGCACAAAATACTGTGTCATCAGAATGTCAAACATGTTCGTGAGTATTTAAAACACAATGAAATACAATTTACAGATATACAAGGACAATTATTCTGTGAACCATGCATCTATGGCAAACAGCATAAGGGAACGTTCACCCAGAGTGAAACAATAACTACTGAACCAGGGCAAATAATACACAGCGACGTGTGTGGACCCATGGAAGAGAATTCATTAGGAGGTAAAAGATATTTCATTATATTTAAAGATGATTATTCAAAATATACTTATGTCTATTTTATGAAGCATAAATCTGAGGTTAAAGAAAAACTTAATTGTTTTCTGAGTATGGTTAAAACTCAAACTACAAATGTTATTAAAACTATTAGGAGTGACTGTGGTTTAGAGTATAACAATTCCGAAGTTCAAGCAATTCTAAATCATCTTGGTATAAAGCATGAAACAAGTATACCTTATACTCCTCAACAAAATGGAACAGCTGAACGTTCAATGAGGACTATTTGTAAGGCAGCCAGAACAATGATCTATGCCAAGAATTTTCCAAAATCACTGTGGGCAGAAGCAGTCAATACAGTAGTGTTCTCATTAAATTATACTGGTAATTCAGGGAAAGCATGTAAAACACCATACGAGTTGTGGTTTAATAAACTTCCAAAAATAGAAAGGTTTATAGAATTTGGAATAAATGCATATAGTTTAGTTCCAAAACAACGACGAAAGAAGTGGGATGCAAAAAGCAGAAAAGGATACTTTGTTGGATATTCAGAAACTTCAAAAGGGTATCGTATTTGGTATAAAGAAAATAACGAGGTGTCACTTAGTAGAGACGTAATTTTCAAAGATTAAAGTGTTGTAAATGACCAACTTTTAGAATGTTCTAATAATTTAAATGATAGTAATAACATTGATGTTCTTAGCTTACACAAAGACGGTTCATTAGAACGCAGCAATAAATCAGAAGGTGATGAGCTCATGGAAAATGAATTTGAACCAATAAGTGAAGATAACAACGAAAATGAAAATCATGAACAAGGAAATAGATCAAATGTCAACGTGTACAACTTGCGAGACAGGAATAATATTAAGAAACCATTACGTTATGATAATTTAGCCTTTTTTGTAGTTGAATCTGATCCAGTGAATTTCAAGGAAGCTATGGAGTCACAAAATTCAGAAAAATGGATAGAAGCCATGAAAAATGAAATGGAATCTCTTGAAAAAAATGAAACATGGACACTTGTGGACTTGCCTCAAAATAAAAAACCTATCAATAATGGTTGGATATACAAGACTAAATACAAAGCAAACGGAGAGGTTGATCGGTACAAAGCAAGGTTAGTAATAAAGGGATGTGCGCAAGTTCATGGAATAGATTTTCAAGAAACGTTCAGTCCAGTAGTGAAATACGATTCAATTCGAGTAATACTTGCGATAGCAGCAGCCAGAAAATTAATGCTCAGACAATTTGATATTAAAACAGCGTTCTTATATGGAGATCTTGAAGAAGACATCTATATGAAACAGCCAAAAGGTTACGAAGATGGAACACAATTAGTATGGAAACTTCAACGGAGCCTATATGGGTTGAAACAGGCACCCAGGTGCTGGAACAAAAAGTTCAAAAATATGCTGAGGAACTTTGACCTAAAGGAAACAAAAGCAGACCCTTGTGTATTCGTAAGCAATAAAAATAATCAATTACTAATTGTCGCTATTTTTGTAGATGATGGACTAATCGCAGCAACAAACAACGAGCTGGTGGACACAATGGTGAACTACCTAAAGGACAACTTCGAGACGAAGGAAGGTGAACTTGATCATTTCTTGGGTATTGAAATTGATCAGAGACCTGATGGTTGAATTTTCATACACCAATCTTCATATTGCAAGCGCATTTTGGAGAGGTTCAATATGGAAGAAGCCAACGTCCTGCATATTCCAGCAGATCCACAACACTCATTAGATCCAAATTTGTCAGGATCATTGGAAGCAGGGGAAGTTCCATACAGAGAATCAGTTGGAAGTTTGTTGTATCTAAGTCAAATAACAAGGCCTGATATAACTTTTGCAGTAAATCTTGTCAGTCGTTATTTAGAAAAGCCTCTGACAATTCATTGGAATGCGGTGAAACGTATATTTAAATATTTAAAGGGAACGTTTAATTATGGTTTAATTTATGATTCTAGCGTAACACCAAAATTGCGTGGATATAGTGACGCAGACTATGCCGGTGACACAATAACGAGACGATCAACATCAGGATTCGTTTTCATGATGGGAGATGGAATCGTAGCATGGTGTTCACAAAGGCAAAAATCGGTAGCACTTTCGACTACTGAGGCAGAATACATAGCGCTGAGCCAATCGATACAGGAACTTACTTGGTTGACGCTACTTATCAGTGATCTTCTGGAGACACAGGGAGATACACCGGTTCTGTATGCAGACAACCAAAGCGCCATCAAACTAGTGAAAAATCCAGAATACCATAAGCGAACAAAACACATCGATGTTCGCTATCACTACATTCGTGAGAAGTTCAGTGAAGGGATGTTTTCTCTGGAGTATGTGCCAAGCAAGGAACAGTTAGCTGACATATTGACCAAGCCAACTCCACGACCAAGATTCCAAGAACTCAGGGAGATGTTGGGAATTAGATATATTAAATTCTAAGTTAGGGTATATTGTTTAAGGGGAAGTGTTGAATGTAAACAACACACCCTGTATTATGTAGATTATAAGCAAAATTATTCACACTGTAATACAGTAGACGCTGAATAGGCATTTTATATTTCTGTAGCATATTCGTTCTATGTAGTAGCCTGTAGGACGATTAGTCGTTGTTTTATATTACGCCTCGGAGCACTATAGTTATTCGTATCAATTATACATATTATTATATTATTACATATATCCGATCTTATTTTATTTACCTTAACTTCTGTGTATCTGTGAACCTCAACAAATATTATAGGTAGATGTTCCATATTCTGTATTTACGTATGTTACACGCCTACACGTGGTACAACTTATAAGTATATAAGTATCATATTACGATTGGTGGAAATGTACCAACGCCATATCGCCATTACGATTTATACAGTTAACAACAATGGACAATAAAATACTTTTGTGTTATTATTCATATAAGTAATATCAATAGTAGTCAGTAGACATTCTGAAGCCACTATAACTATTATCGATGACGGTGCGGAGATCGTGTTTATGTTTTGTAACTTGTCATTCCGTCCCGTCTGTAAAGCTGGGACACAGTCACTGGGGTCACGGACTATTGTGGAATATTGTCACGTCACATGTCACAGGGAAAAAATGTAGGATCTAAATGATCTAATATACTTTACTAGTACTTTAGTTTACTTTATTAGTTATTACCAGCGGTGGTCGGAAGTAGCGCGCTAATTTATTGTAGCGACGCTACAGTAACACGCTATTTTAGTAGTAGCGATTAACGTAGAGTTGCTACAATACACCTATATAGCGATATATACTTAAGTGCGCTAGAAATTTCTATTTAGCGTAGAGAAAATTACCATTATAATTTGTCACTACCTTAGACTTTTTTGGTGATAATTAAAATAGTATGATAACTATTATATTTATTCATTTATATTAATAATAATTATGAGTATATTAATGAATTTTTTGGGTTTAATCCACAATTAACTCACGTAGTTAAAACCAGTTCAGTGCAGACCTAATGTCAAATTAGTACAAATCATTAACTACCAATTTTTCAAATTGAAACATTAAAAAAAAATGTAGCGTAAAAGTAGCACGCTACATTTTAACAATAGCGTTAGAAGCAGAGCACTACATTTGAAAAATAGTAGCGATATCAATATAGCGAACTACTTTTTTGAGGGGAGTAGCTGTAGCGTTAGCGCGCTACAAAAAACTAATGGCGTCCCGACCATTGCATATTACTTAGTAGGTATTTTAATGTATCAGCACCATGCTATATAATATTATGTCATCTACGCGTGTCACGTCACATTTCGTACCTCTCGCGTGATAGCACGTTTTGATTTTCTAACATCACACACATTTTCGAGTCACGTAGCCTCACGAATTTTTTCGTTAGTAGAAAATTAGAATTATGATAGTAGTTTGAGTTTCTAAAATAAAAGTTTAATTAATTTACAAAATTAAAAAATGGATGAACTTTTTCATTGAAAAAGTTTGTAACCATTAAATTCTGTATAATCATGATTCCTCTAATTATCGGGACCAACAAATTGGACAAACATTATGGGTAGAAAAGAAAATTACCAAATAATTAAATTATTATTATTATTATTACAATATGTATTACAATTTTTTTTTTTAAATGAAGTCCGTGATATCAATGATCATTGATTTTTAATAATTACAAAAAAGGTTATTTAGATGGGTTATATAATATTAGAACAAAATAAGTTATTTAATAGTAATATATAGTGTTTAGATTTAGTTGAGCATGTTTTGATTTGAGTAGAAATTCCAGAGTGGCTCTAACGTTGCGTGGATCTGGATTTAATATTTCAGAACAAATTGTAAAAACAAAGATTATGTTGAAACAATTACTATTTAATAAATGAAAAAAAAGAAGATATAACATGATCACATTTTGTGACGTTTCGCCTTTTTTAGCGGCTTAATACTGCAAACCCGCCACGTAAGGGGAACATTTACGTGTTGACCTAAGAGCCGTAGCCGTACTGCGTGGTGTCACGAAAAAAGGTCTGTAGAACTCGTATGCTTTTTACAAGTTAATAAATAAAATAAAATGATTTATAGTTGAGAAGAGCACTGTGACTCTAGTATATTAAATAATAAGAGAATTATTGGCTTTGGGTAATCAGGTGATTATATTTTACAGGACATCGGTAGGTAATGAATAATAAATATTTTACAAAGTAATTTTTAAAAAGTTGGTACCACACTGCTTTACGTTAGTTCTCGAACATGTCGTCATAATGGATGTGTTATACCTTGTTAAATTAAATGATAAATCATTGTATAAGAAAAACAATTGTGAGCGGAGATGTACGAACCTAAAAAGGTTTGACATTTTTTTGAAATTTTGTCAAAATTTGAACTTAAAATATATATAAAAACAATCGTGTCTTTGTTTCTTCTAATATGATTATTGAATGTATATTATAAACATGAATATTAAACGTGAATTTCCATAAATTATATGTAATTTTATAGTCGGTAAAGAATAATCTCATTTACATACTTTCTTGTACCAAACAATGTGATACAAAGTAGTGTGTCTGCAGAAAAAAGGAAATACTGTGTAGCTCTAAATGCCACAATAGCCTCGGGTGTACAAATACATAATTAATTAAATTTAAAATAAATAGTATATTATAATGTATTTTATACTTCAACGAATATCAAACTAAAATTGTATAGAATAACTAGATATTCTATGAAATAACTAGTTAGAGTATAATTTCATACTTTAACTCAAGGCTGGGCAAGTTAATGATTTTTTTTAACTCAGTTAAGTTAAATATTTTTTGTTCAATTAAATTCAAAGTTAAGTAACTAAACTTTTTAATACATCAGTTAAGTTTATAGTTAAGTTAATACATTTTGTTAACTTAGCTTAACTTTAACTATTGAGTTAATTAAAAAAAAATTATTGGAAAGATATTAAAATAAGTGAAAATCACTAGTAAACTTATGAAAATAGATAATAATAATAATAAGCCCGCTATTATTAAACGTGACTTCGTGGGATCGTATAGCTATTGATAAATCTTATAATACGTCATAGGGGCGACAATGGTCTAAATTTCACATTGTATTATACTATTATTATTTATTATTTTATCTTTTCATTAGTACTTAATTCATATAACATATTACTATATTAGTCCATATCTATAAAAATAATTAAATAAATACGAAATCTTTTTTTCTAATAATATTTTATAATATTCTACGAATTAAATTAATTGAATCGAAAAACCATTAATATACTAAAATATGTTATGGATAACACGAAAATTCAAAATTAACTCAATCGGGAATTTTAAAAATAATACAAGTTGATTTTAAGTTAACGTATATTCTAATGAGTTAAGTTAAAGTTAAGTTAATTAAAACAGCGAACAAGTAAGTTAAGTTACTTAAAACAGCGAACAAGTAAGTTAAGTTAATAAGTTAAAATTAACTTAACTTTTAACTTATTAACTCGTTAATGCCCAGCTTCGCTGGTTTAACTAACATTGGTAGATAATTCATGAACTTCCTAGTTATTTCATAAAATAACGGAATTCAACACCTTAACTGTAATATATATTTATACTATGATCAGCACGCGACTATCAATGTATTTGGTATAGGACAGTGGCGGTACACAGGATTTTTAAATGGGGGGGGGGGGGGCTGAATAAATAATTAATACTACGCAAAATGTTTCATCTAAACCGTTTTTAGAAATATCATGATTTGTACTTTGCATTTTATTATTTAAGATTTATACAACACAACCAGTGGGGGGAGGAGGCTGAAGTCCCCTTAACCAGTTAGCCTCCCCCCTCTGGGTACGCGACTGGTATAGAATTTGGATTATGAACCGGTATATGAGTAAAATGTCTATAAATACGATATTATGAACATAATAACATTAATTTTGTTTGTATCATTGTGTTTGAAGTTCAACAATTTTTTTTTTAATATTCATGTAATATTATTTGTTGAACTTACAATATTACTAATGTCTAATAGCATAATAAATAACTTTAATATCAATAATATTATCATAAAATGTACTTGGTAGTTAGTATAATACAGTCTTCCCGTACATCTAAGGAACAGAATTTTCAAACGGCTACTTATGTAGACAGGTCAGGATCATAATAGAGAAAAAGTACACATTAATTAATTAAGTAAACGGTTTAATGAAATATTAAATAAAACACAACGTCGCCTAAGTCGTAAACAATATGTATGAAAAAAAAAAAACGTACGACGGCAGTTCGTCCGCAGACACGTAGAAACAGGCGAGTGGCAACTGGTGACTGGCGAGCAGTGAACATGTGTTCCATGGATCTACTAATTACTAAATTACTAAATAAATTTACTATACTACTCGACTAAATCAGTCTGTTCACACACGTTTAGTAGCTAAATTACTCGCTACTTGACTAAATTACTGGCATAGTCTGAACTAGCCTATTAAGGCATTAGGCAACCGAATCGAGCACGGTGGAGCTCAAGTCTCAGTGTTGCCAACGATAGCTTACAGTACCAATCTACCTATCACTAATAACTGTATTTAATTTATGTCTTGTTTGGATTTTACCTAAAACGTTAGTTCTAAAATATGTTATGCAAACAAAGATTAAAGACTAAATCAGTCATCAAATACCTTACAAAAAGTGTCACGAACATAAATAAATAGAGAAATATTTAAATATCTAAATTCTAAATATGTAATGACGACGGATTTATAGTAAAGGATTATTGAAGATTTATGAATTGTGTAGGCAGGCATAATGAAATTACTAAATTGAAGTATTATTCAAATTTGGGTACTTATACGTTATATATATCTATTGTTTAAAAACCAAAATCATATTTTTGTCATCACAGATATTATACAAAGGTTATTCAAAATGATTCATCTGATTTACATACTAACCTAACCTGAACTGTATGAATCATTTTGAATAACCCTGTATTTAGGGTATTACACAAACCTCATATTAAACTCTACTTGCTGAACACCCATTTTTATATAATACCTAACTATTAAATATTTTATACTCTAGCAAAATCTTAGTAATTATTTTACCTAAATATATATATATAGCTATAGATATAATTGGTTTTGTGGAGCATTTTATTACTAATTCGTTAGTATTTTACCAAATTAGAAAAACATTAAGACTCCTAATAATACTGGGATACTCTTCAATAATTGACAGAAAAATTAACAAAAAACAACAGAAAAATTGAAATACTATAACACCGATTATGATTTTTTTATTGTTCATGAAGGTACCTATGACTGTATGAGGACATTTTTACCAAAGATTTATGTTGGCATTTTCTGTAGACCGTAGACGGAATATTTTACTTAGTATTTTTCTATGTTTGTATTGTGGGCTGCGGCAAGTAGATTTAATACAAGGCATACTTATGAATTGTGTATATATTATGTACCTAGGTAGGTATCTGTTTACATAATTTAAACCATGGACGTATTGAATATTGTGTAGTTGTTTATTTATTATTTACACAACTGAATAATTTCTTAAAATATTAATAAATATTTTGGTCTATATAATGTTACAAACAGCTTAAACATCACTGCGTACTCAATTACTTTAATATAAAAAATGTGTTATTATTGATATTGGGTACCTAGTAGGTACCTACTGCCTAACAATGTGTTTGTGAATTTGGTTATAGAAACTATAATATTGTGCAGTAAATAGGTAAACCATTATTTTGTAAGTAATGGAACTATTAGAAACAAACGTCTAAAACAATATTTTATTATTTTTCATTTCTTTCTTAATATAAGATTATTATACCAGTATAATTTACTACCTTTTGAAACCGATCGCAACAATGTTTCGCTGTAGTAGTAATATAGTCGTGGTATCAGCTATTGTAATTGGTTTTGCATTGAATTATGCTAGTGCAGGTAATTATAATCGTCTCGGTTGGTATTATATTATATATATTTTTGTATTTATTTAAGAAATAACAAATATGCAAGTTATACAATATGCATTATTTTGAATTATTTTTCTTCTATAATCTATGCTCGTGGGGACTGAGAACCACATGGAGTTACTATTTAAGTTATACCTATTATATTATTAACTAACTATTGACTTAGAAAATTATTGTGGTTCGCCAAATTATTAGCAAAATAATATATATACAAATTTGTATGGGCTAATGAAAGTGGTATAAGGAAAACAGAAGAAGGACATATTATTAAAGTCTGTACTTTGTTGCAGTTACAACATTTTGATCATAACCATAAAATACAAGATCTACACACAGTTATTTCATAATGTTAAATAAATACTTCTTATTCATCTTTATATTAATATTTAATATTGTTAATTATTTATATTATTATTTTAATTACTATGCTCTTTTTAAATAAAAATATCCTAAAAGAAATCATTTCTGACCACATAATCACAACAAAAATAATTGATTCGATAACAGATTTTACATTTAAATTAAATTATATATCTACTTTTACTCTAAATATAAATAGTATTAGGGCACATTTTGATGATCTAGCTACCTATTTAAGCTCTATTAAAGAACACTTTGATGTTATTATATGAACTAAAACTGGGCTTTTAAGGGATTTTAATTATACAATAAATGGTTTTGTTTGTATAAACTCTATTGACTATTGGTATTTTTAATAAATGTGATAGAGTTACAATATTGGTCAAAAATAACATAAAAATTATATGTATTATAAAATATTTCTAAATGTCAATACAACCATAATTCCTTTTTGTAGTTCCATTGAATTACATTTAGAAAATGTACTATTGTAGGAAACTATAGATTGCCAGGTTAGCCAAATAATAATGTTGAACAATTCCTAATTAATCTAGAAAAATACTTGCCGTTTACCCTAAATATTAAACACATTATTGTAAGTGGTGATATAAATACTAATATACTAGACAATTCTAATATTGTTAATAACTATTTAGATACTATGGCTAGCTTTAATCTGATATCATGTACCTATAAACAATTACCTACACAAGAGTAGGTATCTAATAACTCTAAGTCTTGTCTTGATCATATTTTCATAAATAATCATGTAAAAATATAATTGAATCTTACATTATTAAATGTACCATAACTAATTTTTGATTTCAATTAAAAAAATTTATACTTTGCAGTTAAACATTTTAATTTTTGGTTAAAAAAATTGTGTTTTTAGATTTACGTGGTAATGGTAAGAAAAATAGCCTACATTTATACATATTGTCACATAATACGAGTATTTAATATAAGATTTATTATACATTTTACAAGGTAACAATATTTAAAATTAATAAGTTGTATAAATTGCAGGCAATACCTACTTCATAAATATATTAACATTATGAACTATTAATTATTATTATAATTTCTTATCTACCTTCGCTCTTTCCAATTGAAAGCTTCAGACATATCACAGTCAATAAGGATGGTATTATTACTCCCACTCATCTGGTTGAATTGAAATTTATTTCTCCCAGGCTGCCTCAACACATAACTGTTTTCAGCATGATTTTTGAAGTCACTCCGAGTGTCCGTTCTCCAGTTCAGTGCAACCGTTGTCTCCGTTTTTGCCATACCCAAAAATTTTGTCGCAGTGACCCCAGGTGCAGTCATTATAGAGGTGTTAAACACCCCATAATCGATTGCCCCACCGTTTCTGCCACCGACCCGTCCTGTTTATATTGTCATCTACCCTATTTGGCCACTGATCGCAGCTGTCACAAGTGGTCTGTTCAGAAGGAAATTAAGAAGATTATGGCAATCAAAAACATCTCTTATCAAGATGCAGTCATTTATAAAAAAAACTAAATGTTCTTCTTCAGCTCTTAAGTATTCAGATGTAACAATTAGGCAGCCTTCTGTCTCTAATTCAACTGTTCCAAAATCCACTCGCTACGTAGAGGATTATCCTAATCTCAATAAGAGTCACCATTTTTTTAAATCAAAAAAGTCTAAAGCCAAAGCTCATTCATTATCCCCCACCAGAATTAATTTTTTCCTTCCTTCTAGGCCAAGCTATTCCCCCCCCCCCCTTAATGGTAGTTATTTAAATCATTCCTCAGTGCAGGCTCAGATCCCTGTTAACAAGGTTATTGATTTCTCTTGGGTTCATTCCTTATCCAATATTTTAGCGGATGCTCTTATAAACTCTCCCACGCTGTCTTCGCCGTTTTCTCCTTCCGTTCTCCAATCCTTAATTGAATCTTCTTTACATTATCTTCTTATCGTTCCTTCCACGATCAATAGTTAGTTCTCTCCTAATGTCTAACTCCTATAGCTCTATCAATTTGATCAAACATATTAATATCCTTCAATAGAATGTTAGAAGTTTAACTGCCCGTCTTCCCGCCCTACATTATGTACTTCCCAGCAATAAATGTTCCATAGCCCTTTTTTCGGAAACCTGGCTATTACCTGCTCGCTCAATTAGTATTCCTAATTATGCATGTTACAGATCAGATCGCCAAGATGGTTACGGTGGTGCTGCAATCTTAATTCATAACTCCCTTAGGTCAAGGCCAATCTCTATTGTTGAAGCCATTCGTAATAGTTTTCTAAATTTTAAAATGGATATCGTCGGTGCTGAGGTGTCCCTCCCAAACTCGTCCTCGTCCTTAACTATATAGTCTTGTTACATTCCAAGTGATTCTAATATCCCTGCTGTGGTCTGGGATTCGCTTTTTAACCTCGTCAAGCACAATTCCTTTCTAGGTAGCTACTTTAACGCCTTCCATCCCGCTTGGGGCTCACATTCATTATCACGTCGTGACAACCTCATTTATGACTCCATTTGTTCCCTAGGTCTCTGTATTCTTAACAATGGTTGTCCTACTCATGTTGGACGGCTAGGGTCTCCGGATACTGCTATTAATCTATCTTTTTGCTCACCTGATCTCATTTGGTCTTTTTCTTGGTCCGTCTTCGATGACCCTCATGGCAGTGATAATTTCCCCATATTGGTATCCGTAACTGCCAGAAATCATTTCCGTGGTGCCCAATCGACTGATCCTTTTCAAAATCCTATTGATGAGTCACATTGTACCTTCAATCTTAATAAGGCGGATTGGGCTTCTTATTCTCGTCTTATTCAATACTCGATCTCATCTATATCTTCTAATCTCCCTTTAATTGACTCCATATTCTACCTTCTCGATGATCGTTGACAGTGCTGCTAAACAATGCATACCAGTTAAAAAATCTAATCCCAAAACTTTTCCTTCCTCTCCTCCCTGGTGGAATTCTTCTTGTACCGACGCGATCAAGATCAGGTCCCAACTATTTAAGACTTTTCGTTGTTCGGATTCGATGATTGATTTTCTCAATTATCAAAATTGTTATGCAGCCACCACCCGTACTTTAAAGAATGTTAAAAGAGTTGCTTGGAAAAAAATGTGTTCTAGTTTAAACACTTCAATCTTCGCATGGTCTATGGTCCACAGCAAAACGTTTTAAAATGTGCGTCTCCTCATCTCACAAGCCTACCAACGACGATTGGTTCCATGATTTTTGCTCCAAGGTTGCTACTTGTTACGTTCCTACTTCATCTGAAGTCTATCCTTCCTTTTATCCATTAACCCCTCTTTCTCATGTTCTTACTAATCCTTTTACAATATCTGAATTAAACTATGCTATTTCTTCAAGGCGTTCAATAGCGTCTGGGCTTGATAATATTTCACCATCCTCGTTGATTTCACCTACTCAATGTGCTAAATTACATCTTGTCTACCAATGACATTCCATCTTCTTGGACTTCATACAAAATTATTCCTATTCCCTAACCAAATTCTATTACTGCATTTCGTCCTATCGCTCTTTTCTCTGCACTATGTAAATCTTTCGAACATATTCTCAAAACTCGGCTTGATTGGTGGTTGGAATATTATTCCATATTACCACCTAATCTAATTGCTTTTAGAAAAGGCATGGACACTATGAAATGCCTTTCTACATTTATTGGTAAAATTTATCACTCCTTTAATGTTAAAGAATATTTTGTTGCCATTTTTGTAGATATTCGTGATGCCTTTGACTCTGTTAGTATTTCTACGTTAGTTTCCAAACTTTCTTATATTGGTTTACCTCCTACCTTCTGTAATATTATGCTCTCCCTGTTTTCTAATAGGATTCTATCTTTTAGGCTCACAATACATACGCACTTTTTTTCCGGTCTTCCGCAAGGTAGTTGCCTTAGTCCGATACTCTTTAATATTTATATGAGCACAATCGTAAATCACCTTTCCATTCTCGGCTATAATTGCCTTATTTGTGCGAATGACATTGTTGTCTTCTCTTCAAATAAAGTTCTCGAGCTCACCATTCAATCTCTTAATCTCGCTCTCATTAAACTTAATAATATTTTTAGTGACCTATTCTTTTCTGTCGCCTATGTCAAATGTAAATTTGTCATTTTTACTAGACGTAGGTATTTTAATCCCCCGAATGTGTATTTTGATAACAATGTTATTCCTTTTGTAGATAATACCACCTATTTAGGTATTACTCTTGACCCCAAATTACGCTGGCTACCTCACATTATATCACTCATCTCGTTGGGCTATTAGATGCCACTGGCTTGCAGAGAAGTTCCTTCTCAAATCCCTATCTCTCTCTAACTGTCCAATTTTTGATACCTTTTATCCCTTGTTCCTGACCTGGCGTTATGTATCTAAGTCTTTTCCTATTCTGGCTTTGACTGCTAATTCTATTTCACCATTCCATCAATATATTCTAACTAATTTTAAACATCCCATGCATGAGATTGCATTTGAAGTCCTTCTTTACTCTACGCATGTTCATATTGTTAACATTTTCTCAGGTTTTAACTCTTTTGATTTAAAAAACTCTTCTCCCATAGTTATTACAATATTTTTTCTGAATTCATTAAATGCAATTTTCCAGACTTCATTGTTATCTACACGGATGGTTCCGTTTCCCCTCTATCAGCAGGTTACTCTTTTTACATTCCTGAGCTACACATTTCATTAGCAAGTAATTTACCCTCTTCCTCATCTTCTTTCACAGCTGAATGCTTCGCCATTGTTGAAGCACTAAATGTTATTTCTACCTTTTCATATAAAAAGTTTTTAATTGCCTCGGACTCAAACTTTTAATTCCTATGCTTTTAATTCCAATTTATCTCCTTTAATTCTCCGTATTAAATCTATACTTTTTCGTCTTGGTCGGTCAATCAAGCTATAACATTCAATTTATTTGGATTCCTAGTCATGTAGGGATTTGCAACAATGAGACAGCCGATTCCTTAGCCAAATCTTCCTCAAACTTTATGAGTCCTTCTTTTTCCTTAATTCCTGGGTCAGATTTTACTCCTCCTAACCTAACCTAACCTAACCTACGACGTCATGTTTCCACCCTTTGGTCCATCTATTGGAACAACCTACCAGCTAACTTTGCCTCTAAAATATGTAAATCTATTATTCCTAATATTTGAACTGATATTTGGTTCAAAAATGTATCTCTATCCAAATCATATATCATAGAGTTCAATCGTCTACGTATTGGACATTATCTCTTACCCTCCCATGCCTATAAATTGAATCTAAATGATCTCCCTTTTTGTGCGCTTCACTTGGACGAATGCCTCTGTGATTTATCGCATATCTTTTTCGATTGTCCTTCACTCTCTATAAAACGTTCTCATTTACTATCTTCTCTCAATTCCTTAAGCGTCCCCTTCAATCTCTCCTCTATTTTAAACTCTAATTCTGAACAAGTTGTTATTATTATTGTTTCTTTGATCCAGAAGACTGGCTTTGTCATTTTACCGTTTCATTTATTCATTTATTTATTTATTTGTTTATATATATTATTATGATTTTTTTTATTTTTTTATATATAACTCGTTAATATTGTACACATATTGTTTATTTTATTTTGTTTAGCTGTAAGATACTCTAATTGTTGAGCTAAATTGTTTATAAAGGCTAATAAAAAAAAATTTAAAAAAACTATAATTATGGTTTCTATTACAGTTGCTTTTAATGTGGGTCTCAATAAAACAGGTGATTATGATATACTCTATTGATATTATATGTATTTTTTAATATCATATTAATTTACTTCATCGTAAGCAGTAATTTTAGTTAATTTGAGAACAATAAATTCTGTAAATTCGTAGGCTGATACAAAACAAACATTTTTTTTTGGTTAATTTGTATTATTGATTCACGATCAGATTCAATCAGATGAAATTAATGATTTTACTTGTAAACCTAACTTAACCTAACCTCTTCCTCTCCACTCCCAAACATCTGCCGTAATAGAAATTATTTTCAAATTCAGACCCTCTCCAAACTAATCCTGAATGTGCCACTGAGTCTATAACGAATGGTATTTTAAAAAATCTTCTAGATTAAACAAAAAATATAATAAAATTCAGGTCACTTTTAAGGAAATTATTGCTGTCAAAATGCATTTTGGTTTGGTATAATTTGCTATTACTGGATTGCTTTTAGGGCTTTTAAATTGAAGCCCTAATAATTATTAACTAAAATTAATTGAATTCACTTTATTTACAGTTGAAATGGTAAACGGTGCACCGGTAATCACATCATGTAATTATTTACCCTAGAACTTTTCAATAAAAAATTGTTGTACCTTGCAGTTATACACTTTAATTTTGTTCATTAACATTACATTTTAGCGATTTTTGGTCACAGTAAGAAAAATAGACTACATTTATATATAGTTACACAGTCATATTATAATACACTTTACAAGATAACAATATTTAAAATTATTAAGTTGTATTACAGGCTATATTATATATATTACCTACTTCATAAATCTAATAATATTATAAACTATTATTATAATATTTCATACATAATTATTGTATACATGAATATATCTGTTGGATAATTGCATTGAGATTTAAATAAAAGCGATATATATAAAATATCTTCTAACTGTTCATTATGTTGTAGACAAATTGATAAAATAGTATATTTAAACGTAAGACGACAATTTTCCACATTCCATGGAACATTACGATTTACGACCCCCCCCCCCACATCATTAACATTAAAATAAAAAAACTATGCTAATAATCAGTTTGCCATTAGCTATTATTGCTTGACCTTGTACGACCATTTTTAGAGCGACCGCAAGTCTTTAATTTACGTGATATTTATAAAATATGAGTGGGGCTGGCGTCAAGTAAACTCTCCTTCACCTCAAGAAAATTTTTTTTTAAGTAACGTGCAATTACCATGCACTATGATATTTGCTTAATATTTTTCTAGGAAACTCAGTTGTGTAATACGTAATGAAAATATCAGAAAAATTTTATATTTAAAACAGTATTTCATTATGTTTGATTTCTCTCGTTATATCACGTATTGTTTAATGAGTTATTCAATTTTTAGTAGTCTTATTAGTATTATAATTATATTTGTGGTTTCTATTACAGTTGGTGGCCGATTGAGTGTTTCTAAAGCAGGTAATTATGATTGATCCACTAGGTATTTTATATTTTTTTTTAATATTATGTTATATTTACTTTATCGTAAGCTTAATTTGAGTGCATTTGTGAACAATTAACTCTATGAATGATCTAGATAGAATGTTATACGAACAATATGATTTCTATGCACATTGCACACATTAAAATTTGAGTCTAAAGTATAAAAAAATTCAATTCCAAAAGGCATAAGCATAGATTTTAATTATAAATTATTCTGGTAAAAGATTTTGATTTTTTGACTAATTGGTAGTTTTATAAATTGAATATTTTACTCAAAATTCGACGGTAAATTATCGTCCTTTATTGAACTAAATTAATCATAAATTAAGAATCAAAAAGGAACTCATCTAAGTACAATCTAGATTTAAGATTTTCAAATTTTAAATGCTTAGTACCTACTTTTTATGCTACCCAAATATCTGATCATAGAAAATGATAACGATAATTTAAAACGTTGAAAATTTGTAATACTATAGATACATATTGTATATTATATTTATCAATTTTTGTATCGATGTATATTATATTAATTTAATTATATCAGTGCAAAAATCAATACGTTTCTAACTTTATCAGTTTAGGGTAACTTACTAACTTATTCAGCATTTAGAAATCGTACATGTATTATAAGTAATCAGTACATTATATTCTGAACATTTATCACTAATCATTGATTATTCAATTTATGATTTTGACATCGTCTTTATCTTTAACCTACTGTGCGGTTATAACGGCAATTGTGTGGCTGGGACTCAAACAAATAACAACTATAATTATTATTACCTAGTCAGTTGGATTTTCATCGAGATCGCGTTTATTTTTTGTAGTAATTTCGTTTGCTTAAAAACTAAAAAGTGATAAATAATATCGAAAATAAAATATCCTTACCTAACTAGCGCGCCTACCACAATAAAATTGGAGCAGAAATATTTTGTTACCTGCCTTTTGCAATCAAACAACTTAATTGTATTAAAAAACCTTTTATTTTTAGTGAGTGATTGTGAAAGTAAGAACCATCACCTAGATTTATATTATCACACCTTAATATAATACATTTTACAAGATAACATTATTAAAAATTATTGAGGTGTATAATAGGTACTTACGAATATATATTAACATTATGAACTGTTATTATAGTTTCTTACATTAATTTATTGTATACATCAATTAGATAATTGTATTGAAGTAAAAATAAAAGCGTAGTTGCTTTGGATGTACCATTCGAAAATAAATACGAGTAAGACACTCTGACAGTCTAATTATTCCGATATCATCGAATTTGTCACGCCAATTTACCAAAAAATAAATAGAGTATTTTTAAATGTTCATTATGTCGTTAAAATGTTGACAATATTGTATATTTTAAAGAAAAATAAAGATTTTCCACGTTCATTAGTTTTTACTGTGAAGTTTACGCATTTGTATGGAGAAATTAAGGGCTTATCCCCCTAGTTTTATCAGTAGCCCTGAAGTTTATTATCATATTTTAGTTTATTTTATCAATTATCTTCTCCCCCCTGAGTAGATAGATGTCTTATTTTTCCACCCCCAAATTTGACGATTTGCATGTCATATGTTTTTTTTATTAGCCAAATTAGTCAGCTACTAATTTATGTGTAATCCGTGTATGAATAAACATAAAACTAATACGTGCAAATCCATCCCAATGGATACTCTTATTAAGGGCTACTAAATACGTTCAAAAAATAAGGAATAACGATGTTAATATTATTGTAATTTGTAACCAAAACTTTCATTAAAATACCAATCCTGTACCTAGTATGCTTTTATTGTATAAAACATACGTAGTTATGTTGACTAGCTACAATATTAGTTCATAATAGATAGGTGTAATACGTTGGTATGAATACTTATACCAAGAGAAGTTATTATAGGTATATTTTATTTTAATAATTAATATGATTCGGTATTGTTGAATATCCAATTATAGTAGAACTTAAAAACTATTTTGGTGGTGAGTAACTATACGATAATTTTTATTTCCTATAGTAAAAATAAAACATTTTATAATTATAACTATTTTTATTTTTATTATGATTTGAATAGTATAACATATTGTTGATCATACTTATAATATATTATTGTACATAAAATAATATTATAAAAAGTTTGAAAAGTTTGTATATTAAAAGCTCTAATTTCAAAAACGAATGTACCAACTTATATAAAAGTAACATCAATAGATTCTTTGAGACTCTTAATGTGTTTTATTTTTTCAACTTTTATAGGTTGGTAGCTATAGGATTGCTCACACATAAATTTTGTTTTGGCTTACGAAAATTAAATAGTATTTTGTTTATATAAGGTTCCCATATTCTGTTACAGAAATAAATTTAAAAATAACTGCATAGCAACCCGAAATTAACTCACCAGCGTTGCCATGGAATTTCTTTTAAATATTTTATTTTTTATTGTTTTTTATTTAAATGAACAACACAATGCTGCAATTACATTATATGTTTCTAGTTTATAGACTTGAAAAAGTGTGTATGTCACGATTAAGCGCGTAAGAAGTGAAACTTCTTTTTCAATTTTATCAAGAAAAAAAACAGAAAATTTCAGTTATTATAAAAACATAATGTTACTATTTTTTTTTTTTAAAGAAGAAAACTCAATTTTGATTCAATTCATTAGAGCAAATCACTATTAATAATATTAATTATATAATTAAGAATATTAATAAATTAAAATAAAAAAATTATATTTCTTTGATTTTCATTAATTGATTTTTAGTTAAACCAACCAGTGGTACCACAGTTATAAATAATAACTATAAAATAAGATATGTGACTTGTTTCATTGAATATTATTGAGATTCTATATAAAGACTACATCAATTTTTGTGCTCTACTCCATAGTTTGTATTGTTAGATACTTGAATCATTATTCATATGCCAACTGAACCTTTCTCGTAGGTAACAAATCATTGAGTGGTTCAAGGCTAGATAATTTGAAGTTTACGTGGTAATCCTCACTTGTGTTCATTGGATATTCAATGATCATAAAGTTCTGATCCTTGATGGCAATATACCACGAATGATTTTTATTCCGTCATTAACGGAATCAAATATTTACATTTTTTTCTTGGTAATACCTTATTTTGAATTAGTAGCAGTGATTTGTTTTCACCGATTGGTACTCGTTTTTTTTATTATTACTGCCTAAATAAAATCACTGACTAATAAAATAAACAAAAATAAACGATAAAACAATAGTATAACAATTCAAACAAACGAATAAACACAATATTTATACAAAAAATCTTTTGTAGTTTTTAAAACAACTCTTCCCAGTTACGACCGATCGTTACAGATGAACGTGACAGTATTTATTCTTTAGCTAGGTGTGAAAAGAAGTTTTACTTCAAAAATACGAAACCTATTTTGACGAATGTTTCAGATATTCAGATATTCTACAAAGTGATATCAGGAAAGTGTAGAGAGTAGTTGAACCACTTTTGAAAATATTCCCAGTGATATAAAATAATATATCCACACGCGGATTGCCCATCTCGGTCGAATTAGGTCACAAATCGAGGTACATCGAGGCCGGTTTGCCCATGAACTAATGTACATTGAAACCGAAATACACAGACATAGCCCAGTTTTATGTTTCTTCGTTTTATTCCGAGTGAAGTTGGGTTATATAGCTTAAGCTAGTTTAAATAATTATATAATATGTATATAATATATGTACACATAATCTTAAATTAAAACTTACTAGGTACTGTTTAATTTACTAGATATTTGCATACTAAAAAATAAGACAAAACTGTGTGCAAACCGAGCTATGGTAGCATTAAGTAAGTTAAAATTTGACTATTTAAAGATAACCAATGTTTATAAGTACAATTAATTATAATACTATAGGTACCTAGTTAAAACCTCATAATATACCTATTATAATACCTATTGTTAATAATATTTTAAAATTAATCCCATTAAACTATAAATGCAAGTTTTTAAATAAACATGACAAGGAGTATACACACTGGCACACTGCATAAAGATACATCTAGTATATGTATATGTCTTGTAAATTTAATGCATTCATCGCTACGCTCAAAATCTAAAAAATTATAATGAGGTTCCTATCGTAACCTAATTATATTAATTATCAGTTGCTAGGGGCAACCTTCAAACTTTATAACAATAATTTCATTTTTTTTAAGTTTGGTTGTCAGGGCAACCGTAGCGTGTAAGAAAAAATACAATAATATTTTAGGCTCCCATCCTCTACAGGAAGACGTCCCGGTAACGCTTTCGGTGTCGTACAAAATTATAGAATGATCCCAAGCCATTATAAGACGTATACATGTCAAAAAGAAAAAGAAAAATTACTACTCTAAAATGTTAAATGTTTATAGTACCTAAAGGCTAAAACTAGATAAAAGTAATAAATAACAACAATTTTAAACATTTGTCATATTAACTATATAAAGTGTGAAAGATGGTTGAAATGGATAACAATATTTCCTGAATTATCTATTTCAGAATACCTAATTATTAAAACACTTACATGGCTCACTATGATGGTTGCATTAACAATTCCGTAAATCATTCTAATTTTATCTGATCATTCTAGATTCTGAGCGGAGCTAAAAAATGTATTGATTTTACAATAATGTGTGTTTTTCTCTTTCTTTTATCACTCATCGCCCTTCTGGGACAGTAAAAATTGTCCTATCATATCTTCATCATAGTAGTAAAGTGGTTCTATCAAAGTTGGTACTTTGGTAGGTCAAAACTAAAAAATTCGCAATAGTTTTCATAAGCATCGGGGAAAACTCCAAACCAATTAAGGAAAAATGGAGATTTTTAAGCAAAACCATTGTTTGACAAACCCAATTTTATTTTTTTGGTGTATCTCAAAAATTAATAACCAAATAGATACTTGACATTTTCACCATACGTGTATACTAACATTTTCCATACATGAGGTAACATTTTCAAAATATTTTAATTCGTTTAATGCTTTTATTTCACTTTTCCTCTGTTACATAATTATACGCAGAAGTATTATAAAAATAATCCAATAATATTTTTTTTAAGAATTATCATTACAGGATTATCATTACATCATTAATTGTTCAAACAAGTTATAGGATCCTTTTTAATGAATTTGTATGTAGGTACTCAATATTATTTAATGATATAGGTACCTACGAATTGTTTCCAATGAGTTTTAAGACTTAAGTAAAAACAAACAATTATTATAGGTTATGGTTTCAATTTTTGTGAATAAATTATTTTTCCCCACATAGTAATTTACCCATTAACGCCATTGAGACATTGAGTACATCAACACCTACACTTTTCATTGTATTTTTCTAGAACTTAGTGAACTGCCCAAAGGTAAGTTTACTACTTAATTAGGAATCAAATAATAATATGAAAACCATTAAGAGAACGCTACTCCGTGCTACCTATGCATTTATTGTCTCCGTAGCTAACCATGTAGGACGACACAGAAATTTTTTATTCGCTAGTTTCAATATTGTGCTGTTAGTTTTGATATTAGAGTAAATTGACCTATTACAAAACTTTTAGATAACAATATTATTTTTGCTTCAGGGTAAGCAATTTTTCAATATTTTATTTTTTAAGCAAGATATATATGAGTATGTGAAATATTACAAACTAAAAATGATCATATCTCACTTGAAAATTAAAATTGTTATGGACGCGCACTTAGCGACTCCAAGACAAATAAAAAATAACGAGACGAAATTACTTTGGCTAATATTATACTTTTTATTGAACTGAAATTATGTTTTAATTAAATGAATGCTCTGCAATGGTCTGTATTGGTAATGTGTTACTAAAAGACTGACTGTGTGTCCCCGTCGTTCTTCATATGAGCTGATCGTCCGGTTCGAAAAGGCTCATTCAGCGGATTTCTTAGACCAGTCGCATGACGAAATCACACACACATCAGTTTACAATATTTTACAGCTATACATACAATTAATACAAGAATATCTGAATATATATAATATAATATTAATACAATGTTCAGTGGTTCTTAACAAAATATTGAAAAATTGATGACGCTTAAGCATTTATAATGGTATTACATAAAAGTTTGGTAATAGGTAAATTCTTTCTAATATCAAAACTAGCAGCACACTATTGAAAGTAGGGATTATAAATTTGCTTTATGTCATATGTGTGTAAGACGGAGACAAAAAATGCAAGGGTATAGCTTCATCTTAAGGAAAGCAAATTGTGTTAAAGGTAAAAGACGATTTTGGTACCTACTTATTAAAAATTAGAATATAATTATATAATATAGGAGCTTATAAAACTAGTTAATAATTTACCTCTTGATTATTTTATTCACGTAAACATATTTTATTATTGGCCTGACCGTGTTTTTTATGCTTATAAAAATGAACATATTATAAATGAAATTTTTTTTTCCGGATTTTGATAAGAACTGAATTACCATGTTTGAAATTAGATAAATACAAAGATACCTAAAGCTTTACGTTAAGGGAGGTTTTTTATGTTATTTTGTACCATTTACAATGAAATGCGATATTGACATTATAAAAAAAAAAAGTTATATTTAGGGGTTTTAACAAAATATTATGAAATGTTATAAGTTATAACTAAAATAGCAAGATGTATTTATTTATAAAGGTGTTGTGACAATATACTTTGAATTGCTCATGGATAACATTTTACCAAGTACCTACCTACCTATATTTAATTTATATATGTATATAAAAATTAAATGAATATAATCACCTTCTTGATTTTCTTTGTTTTAGATAATGCTATGGACACAGAAAATTTTTGTGAAAATCGTTTTAAGCAATGTATGTACCTATAAATATAAAAAAAGGAAGTATTTTGAATACCTAATATCAAAATTAATGTCATAAAATATAATATGCACCTTAATAAATATTTATCTGTAATATAATGAGAGTTACCATTATAAATACAAAAAACCATAAAAACATTACTGAAGGCGTCAACATAAAAATATTAATAAATACAAGAGGTACATCCCAAACGGCTCCATTCGAAAAAGAATTTACGAACAGGTAAATTCCCAAAAGGTTCCCTTCGAAAAAGGGGGAATTCAAACCGATGAATTCCCCAAAAACTGACGGTAATACTGGTACACCGATATGAGGTCAATATACCGATATACCGTCTACCGGTAGGTATACTGTATAACGTTATATCATTTAAATTTAAATTTAAATAAAATGGGTCTGCGTCGAAATCCCGACATGTAAATCCCGACATACCAAATCTCGACAAATCACAGTACCGACAACTGTTAAAAATCCCGACAAATCATAATACCGACAGTTTAAAACCCCGACAAATCATAATACCGACAGTTTAAAATCCCGACAAATCATAATACCGACAGTTTAAAATCCCGACAAATCATAATACCGATAGTTTAAAATCCCGACCAAACATGTTTACATAATATTATCATGTTCATTATTCAACAACTTCAATTAAAAACCTCTAACAATACATTACACTACAATTACATTACATTTATACTATTATATTCGTTGACCAAAAAAAAAATTTATATTATATTTAATATTTATATACATCATAATTTATAGCCGATCGTCATTGAAAAATATATAACATCGATATATTATGAGCCAAACCCCGTAAAAATTCTAAAACACTCCTATTTGATATATCTTTATATACCGTCATTATTCTTTTTTCTCTGTCAATTATTTGTTTTTTTATGTTTCGGTTTTGGTTCTCCACGATTAATGCATTCAATTTCTAAGTCAACTCGTTGTTGTTCTTTCTGAAGCTCCTCTATCATTATATAGACTCCAACATGAGGTTTACCAACCAAGGTTGACCAACGTCGATGCCAAGCTTCGACAATATTTTGTGTCCTAGGAATTCCATGGTCCATTAATTCTGACACAGACCAAAGTTTGGGCGGAAAAAGTGGGTCTGTGCGTATAATATTACCATTTCTTCGGTTTCGGTGACGAATCCGGCCATGTACATAATTGTCTTCAAACCATTGGACAACTTCTTCAGCTCTAGGAGGACATGTCGCTTTAAGTTCATCAAATGCTGTAGGTATATTGTCAGATGGAATAAAAGCCAGGGCAAGCATTTGTATTATTTTTAAACTAAACTCTTCGTTTGCACCATATAAATTCACCAAGCCAGATGATTGAAATTTTCTCCAAGTACTTTGAGATAAATGAAAAAAACATGCCTTGTTTTTCACGTTAGGAAACTCAGCTTTTGATGCCTTTATTGCCGCCTGTTCAAAATCTGTCACTATCCAATATGGATTTAGTTGCCCGCCATTATCTTCGCAAAAATCAATTAAGTCTTGAAAAAGACGTATATACAGGGTTTCAGATTTTGATGACATTAAAGCATATGCTAGTGGCAAAACTCGAAAATTGTCTCCTCCTTCAGGTGCATGTATGGTATATAGCTGTCTAAATATTGTCGGGACTGTCCAAAACGTACCATCCATTATAAAATAACGAGCATGCGACAGCCGTTGAACATTATTTTTAGTACAAAATATTAGAAGTTTTTCATCATTAATGGTTGAATCTTTAATGCACGTCCTATGAATGAAACGCAAAAATTAAAAATAATTTTTAATTATTACTTTTATTTTTATTGTTATTATTATTTATATTAAAATGTGAGTTCAAATATCGAGTCCACAGACATTTGTTCATTTATCAATTAACATAATAGTATGTCCTAAATGAAACTTATTATATATATATTTATTGGATAAACGGTACCACACAATGACAATGTACACGAAATAATAACGTACACGGAACACGTCAATCACCTTATTTTATATTGCAATTTATCGGTACGGTAATATTGATAAGGAATGTTGACACCCATAAACGTCCATAACGTATATAATGTCAAATACCCATGAATAATATTTTTAAATTACAACAAATTAACAAAAATCGTTATAAATTCATAAATTTATAAAATCTATAAACAATTAATTTGTCTTTCTGGTTAATGAAATAATAACTTACCTGTGCAGGCCATTCATTTTCTTTTTTCGCAGCACCAATAATAAATGTCCTCTCGATTCTTGTCTTTTGTCATTAAATATCCCTTGACACATGTTTTAGCATTTCCTTTTTGAGATGGGATAATTTGACATATTTCACTCATAATAAAAAACTCCTAACTTATATTTAAAACAAAGGTACTATACAATTAACACGCAAAAATACGTTTGTTCATTTGAAATGTTCAATCGTTCACTGGGACTCGGGACAAATATTTGGCTTTTATAAGATAAGATAAAATTATTTTATTTTGTCGATATTTCAAATGGTTAGTATTTTAGACTGTCTGTATTTTAAACTGTCGGGATTTTGGACTGTCGGTATTTTAGACTGTCGGGTTTTTGGTTTCGGGTTTTTGACCATTCGGGATTATCATTGTCGGGATTCTTAACGCTTCCCAAATAAAATATATATATACTATAAATTTACCTAAATCGAAAAAAAATAGGGGCTCATTGTAAACATCATTGACGAATTTTCATTGAATGGAATAACAAGTGTGGATTATATAAAAAATTGTGCTTCAAAAATTTACTCATTGAATGATTATATTATACTAAAGGAAAAACGACTGTTGATAAAATACATACGATAAAGCAAATAGTAGAAAAAAGTCACGAGTTTGACATGAATATGTACCTATTATTTGTCGATTTCAAACAGGCGTATGACTCCATAAATCGTTGTAGGCTCTGGAAAGTAATGACCCGACTTGGCATCCCTGGAAAACTGGTGAGACTGGTAAAGGCATGCGTGCAACACTCTAAATGTAAAGTTAAGTTTAACGGAGAATTATCTGAAGAGTTCACAGTGAAAACAGGCTTAAGACAGGGAGACGCTTTGTCCCCTGCATTATTTTACATAGCCGTAGAGTCAGTAGTGAGAGAGATACTCGATGATGCCACGGGTGTAAGCATAAAAGAAGGACGTCAAATAACATTAGCAGCATATGCGGATGACGTAATAATTATAGGAGAAATTGAAGAAGCGGTAATACGGACGGCCGAAAAGTTAATATGCAAGGGGGAGAAGATTGGACTACAAGTTAATGATCAAAAAACGAAATACTTAATTATATCACGAAGACAACATATACAAGATTCGTAGAAAGACTTAACCTTTGAAAGGCTATCAAACTTTAAATACTTAGAAGTAGATATTAACAACAAGCAAATAGCCATGAAGAAATAAACAGAAGAATAACGGCAGGAAATAAGTGCTATTTTGCACTTGTACCATTATTTAAGTCAAGATTAATGTCCAAAAATACGAAACTAAGACTTTATTAAGTGCTTATTAGGCCTGTAGTCCAGTACGCTTGTGGAGCGTGGGCGTCAACAAAATCGGACGAAAAAAGACTGTTAATATTTGAAAGGAAAATCCTACGTAGAATCTATGGGCCTAAAAGAAACGAGTATGAGAATATATATGAACGAAGAACCAATGCAGAACTGAAAGAAATATTCAATGAGCCAAACATAGTGGAAATTCTTAAAAGCAGACGGATAAGCTGGGCCGGTCATGTATGGAAAGCGGAGGGCCAAACAGTACATGTGATCACAGTATGAAAGCCTGACAAAAAAAGACCTAGAGGACGACCAAGACAACGATGGATTGACCGAGTTAGAGAAGACTTCAAGGTCCTGGGAATAAGAGAGGTAGAACAATTGGCGAAGGACAGGGATAGATGGAGAGGTGTAGTGGAAGCGGCGATGGACCTACAAGGCCCGGAATAAGCCAAAAAAAAAAATTAATCAACTAATTAATACATTTTTTTACGATTTTTTCTATTTTTTAACGCTAAAATTTAATATTATTTTAATAACATTTAATTCACAATATATGATTGTTATGATAATTTTTATAATTTACTTAAAATATAACCTTAAAAACACCCCAATGCATGTTTAACCATACCTCTTTTAAAACAGTCTTAATTCAGAAGTCTGTATGAAGTGGGAAGGAATTTGTGTTGTAAAACTTTTTTTGTTGGGAGCTTTATTGTTTGGGAATTTACGTTTTTGTAAAACGGGATTCGAATGGGCTACGTTCAATACAAGCTTATTTGGGGTGTACGCCTGTATAGATATTAGATACCTTAGGGTTCTCAATGCTGTCAATTAATATACTATATTTATTTATATAAATTAATTAACTAATCATAATAATAACTTTGAAAAAAAGTATCGGATATTTATTCATGGATCATTAGTAGGTAAAAGATTATGTTACAATGTTAAAATAAAAAATAACCGGAAAGTAGAGGAATAATGTTTCAAGTTCCAGTATTTACTGTAGCTACTCCTCTCCCCTTCACAATAAATACTTAATGATACATTTTATATATTGATATAAGATTATTTATTAGCATAAAATTGGACCAACAGTATTACAATTTGCATAGGTATATTTTTTAATGAAAAATATCAGTAAAATAATATTACCTACAAATTAGAATAGCAAAAACTATTTACCTCCTTAAAAAGAGTATTCCTCTAATATCTAATTTCGATAAAGTTAATTATACCTACTGTATTTATTTTATTATAGTAGAAAAAGGTAAGTATATTGTATATTAATCAGTTAATAAATTATTAGATAACGGAAAAGATTATATGAGTATAGAGTTGGCACTTTCAAAGGACAACGATATACACGGGATCAGGTATAGTTATGTATATAATCTGAAAATACATAATATTTTATTTGTTGAAGGTTCTACTCTACTTATCTTAACATGAAATGCACTTTAGTATCATCTGTTGTCTGTTGTTATACGTTTTGACGATTCACAATATTTTATAATTTATTGCGATTTGTGAATGAAAAAAATGTAAATTGATTCTATTCACAAATATGAGTAACCCAAGTAGGACCAAGTAGGAACAAAAAAAAAAGATATTTAATGTTATTCAAAAATCCAAAAGGACGGCATTACTAATGCCGTATTGATTTAATGATTAATATGTAGCATTTATTTTATATCTAGGGTTCTAAATTTGAAATATTTCACTTGAAAATATTTTTTCTTCTTTTAAACGTGTTCGGTTAAAGATGATTATAAATAATCTATTGATTATACACAGAAAACATTGATAGTGAATAACTTATCAGATAGGTAATCTTGGTATCACTTGTCAACCAAGGTTTACAAAATAAAGTTGAAGTCAATTTCAACAGAGAATGAAAATATGAAATAATAGTGTATTTTCAGTAATTATAAACTGTACAGTTTAAATTTGTTGCATTATAGATTTGTTAAACAACTTCTAAATGATATGTAACTATGTAAATATATTACAATATATTTTGTTTATTTCATAGAATAAACCTACTTTTAAAAATATTCACTTGGAAGTTGACGACTATGAACGTTTAGATATAATTAACATTTTATTTTTGTTTTTCATGGAAATGAAATATTTCATGCATTTTTCATGAAATTTTAAAACCCTATTTATATTATATTAAAATATAATCGATATACTTTACTTTTTTATTGTTCTAGATTTAAACTGTGAGTTGATAAAACATGGAAATTAAGATAAATAATATTAATAAAATAGATAATGTTATAAATTGTGCATTTTGATGTACACAACTTAAAAATCAAATTCGAACAAATAGGAAAGAAATTAGTCTTAAGTATTTAAATTTTTAAGTTTTGAAGAGCGGAATAAAACGACGAAATGCTGCGATGGAGGGATCTCCCCGCTTGGATTTTGTAAATGGTGTTTTCAATAGTTTTATAAATTTACCTATAAGCAGCAAATGTTAGCTGATATATCATGATTTCATGGACTATTTATTATCTTAGTCCTAAGAGCGTATTGGTAATTTGTTAATTTTTTGTTTTGGCTCATTGAGTATAAAATATTTTGATGTATCTATATTGAACATACTTTGAAATACATATTTGAAATACTTTTAGAGAAAATTTATAAGAGCTAATAAACTTAGAAGTTAAAACAGTTCTCCAAAAAATATCGTCATTCGACATTCAATTTAAACATTACAAACATCTTCAAATACACATTAAAAATATAAATTTTGATTTTTTACCAATTGTTCTACTAAATGTGGTAAATCAGCAAAACACAAATTATAACATAGTCGATAACCTATCTCCGGCCTCTTATAACTAACTATTTAATCAAGTTAGTATAACTTATTGTTAGAGTACAAAATATATAGTAATACTAAAATTAAAAAATTTAACCAACCATAGAAACAGAATAATTTTTTAACCAACTCTTTATTTTAAAAACAATCAAAAAACTTCAAGAGTCTGTGGTAAATAGAAAAATAATGAAAATTTAAATTATTAATAATGAATAGGTGGGTAATTTAGTTGTATCCGACATCATGCCCAAGCGGTATAATGATATTTTAACTCTTTTTAAAATTTTTTCTTTTAAATTTAAGTGGTAGACAGTTAGTTTATAGCTCATTAAAAAGGGCTTGTCAATTAGATACAAAATGTTAAGTTTGAAAATATGGGTTATCCTGTACATTGGGTGTCATGTTTCACTGTGATGAATGTGTTGAATTTTAATTTTAATTCAATGTATATGAAAAAAAGATTTTGAGCCAAGATGGTTTGCAGTCAGCCTATATTATACTATTATACTTAGTACCTATATTTTATGATATTATTGCTATTGAAGTAATTTATTTTACTATTATACATCGATATATATTATATATATATATATATATATAAAAGAAAGTCATGTTAGTTACACTATTTATAACTCAAGAACGGCTCAACCAATTTGGCCGAAAATTGGTGGGGAGGTAGCTTAGAACCAGGAGACGGACGTAGGATACTTTTTATCCCGCGCCATTTGTTCAGCAAAAAAACAAACCGAATAATAGGTATTATATTTTTATTTATTATACCTGAGGTTGCTATTGATTATGATTGAATATAATTTTAGACCTGTATATTATATATGGTCAAAACCATATAACTTTAATAAAAATCGTATTCGAACTCTATTTTTTCGATTGTTGTCCCGAGAAACTACACATGTCCAACATAAACAATGTGATAACATTCGTAATTACGTACCTATGCAGCTCTCGGTGTCTGCCTACCTGTAAATATAATGCTTGCATAATCAAAATCGTGTCTCACGGGCAACACCGAGTGGGATGGCTTAGCAGAATGACTGACTTACTGACTGATCAATATCGAGCTTAAAGCTTGAAATTTTCATGGTACCTCCGTATAATTGTGCACTAAGAAAGCACCTCCCAAAATTTGGCAATTTTTTTACTTTCTACCCCTTAAAGTAGCAACTAGGTTCACTTTCCTACAAGAAAAGATGTTGAAGTTGAAGCTTTTTTATAAACCCAAAAGATTATGTCAAACACAAAAAACACACTTTATTCTTAAACCAATACAATATTTTTCGCTCCGCTCAAGAATTAAAACACACATCATTGTAAAATAAATGCTTCCATCGCTTCTCTCAGAATCTAAATTGTTGGGAAAATGTTTCAGGTTACGAATATATAGGAATTATAAATAATAAAAATAATGTACCTAGTTCGAATTATGTTATTTTGTTGATGTCAAACTAGATTGTGTAATACTTTTTCTTCCATTCTTTAGATATACTTGGTAAGTAAAGCAATTATTCAAACTATATAATAACACATTTAAATATATAAATAATGGCTGCGCCTCTGATATATTTTATACCTATATTTACCATTATTATATGAGTAACTACATTATTCCAAAAAAAACTGCCTACCTCTATATATACTTTTACAGAATTTATAAAGTGAGTGCACTACCTTTTATTATAGATGCATATACAGAATGTTGAATAAGTATTGGGTATATATAGAAATCTATGTCCTTGGAGAGTGAAGCATAACGATTTTGTGTGATGAATACTTTCGTTTGGTTGCTTCTAGATTTTGTAGGAGAAGATAATGATGATGAAGATAAATGACGTTTTGAGGTATTCCGAGACATGTTTTGACTAACAATATTAAATTAGACTCATTAGTGTAGTGAGCAAAAGATAACGGATGAACGAAAACGACGTCTGTTCATGTTGGACGATGAACGTGAACTGATTTTGACAGGACATTACCAATTTTTGTGATTTCTTATCCCCCCCCCCCCTTCATAAATGGTCCAATTGATTACCCTAAGGCCAAGCCCATTTCAACTAATTATTAAGTTCCATTTTCCGAATGTCTTCTAGAAGATCGAAGATGAAATAAACATATAAACGATGACAATGAGTAAAATATAATTATACAATGTTAGTAGGACATATTTAACAATAGGTATTGACAATTTATTTAAAATTAACATATAGCTACAGTCTATGCACATTCATGGGAATAATATAGCATCCAACAGTGATGAAAAAAATGGAATAATATTTTTAATAAATGATTTAACCGTAATTTCACCTAGGTATCTAACTTGTCTTTTAACGAATTATATTGCCTTTTTATATAGTATTCATCTATTCAAGTTAAACATTTTCTTTTCAGATTTAGTTAAGAGGAGTAAGTTGATAAAATATAAGTAATGAATATTAACAAGAAAAAGTGTACCTATATTTTTAATTTTTTTATCATTAGCTTGTAATATTATATGAAAAACACTTACATTTTAAAATCGTAACAACATCGGTTGTTTGTGTTTAAGAATTCATTAGGATAGAAACTATGCTTTCATTAAGTAGCAATATTTTTATTGAAATAAAATATTTATTGATAATTTCTTTTAAATGTTTATATTTGTACCTCAGATTCATTTCGTCAACATTTATTTGAATTTTTTAAAGATAATTGATTAAATTTAACTCAAGCTACTAGCTTGTATGAAAATAATTTACATGTTGATTGTTGGTACACGAAAAATGTGAAATAAAAATGGTACTTATAAATATATGAAGTTAAATTGAGGGACATTAACTAATATTTTTTAATATTAGGTGATATTTCAAGTAAGTTTATATGAAATAAATAACGTTAATATAGGCATGTGATTAAGTGATATTAAAACTAATCATTATTTTAGTTATCGGTATTTTTTAAAACGTGAATTTTTACGCAAAATCAGTTTTCGACAAAATCGATTTTAGTTTTTCGAGTAACTCTAAAACAAATTACCCTTGATACATTTCATATTAGTATTTTCTATATACACCATACAATTTAAAAAATATTTTTACTTGTTTTGAGCTGTTCACGGATTTAGTTTCCAATATTTTTGAAAAAAGACATAACATTATAATCTCGCCATAACTACTCTTAAATAATATATTGTAATTCGGCAAGCAAGCTCACCACCATTCTATTCTTTGAATACGTGTTAATTTAAATGATAATTTTCAGAAATGTTATCTAAACTTAAAAATACTTCGTTTTTATGTAAATATTAAGATGTGTTCCATGGATACACAGCCAAATAATTTTTTTTCCAATGAAAATCTCCATTTTTCCGTACATTTTTAAATTGTCTTTCTATAAAAGTACCTACCTACTGATATAGGTACCTAATTCGAGTTAGATACTTAGATCAAACAATTAATTTCCGAGTTATTGCATTTTATATAAAGTAGGTATACTTTTGCGCACGCGGAGTATGGGAAAAACGTTGTGACAATACATTATACAGTTCACTGTGTTCTACAGTATCCCGTGACCACAATGTGTAATATTGTGTATGTAGTGAACTGTATTGTCACAACGTTTTCACTATACTCTGCGAACTCAAAAAAAAATGGATCAACTTACGGCGAACAAAGTATAAAAAAGTAATAAGAAATTAAAAAGAATAGTTTATGATAGTATGTTTTGAAAATATGGGGCAAATACCTATACAATCATCGATGATCAATAGGGTGATCCATTTAAGTGGGTACACTAATTATCTCGGAAAGTATGAACTTTTTTAAAATTTTTTTTTTTAAATTATTAGATTTGTTTTTAAAACCACATATTTTAATTTTTTTCACCCCTATAGTTATTGTTGAAACCACTATCAACTTTTGATTTTCAAATGGTAGCATATAGTAAAAAGATGATGAATTAATAAAACCATTTTTTTTTTATGAATTTACGGTTTAACATTTTTATTTTTCGTTGATTGGTTTGCGAGATACAGCTCCTCAAAGCAAATGTATCTCGCAAACTAATCAACAAAATTAAAGGGTCAAATCATAAAAAAAAGGGGGGCCAAGTGGATGTCGCTCTGCTGTACAGTAGGTGGTTACAAGTAGATCACTGTATAATGAATGGTATTAAATTTGAATTCAATGATATAATATCATTGTATACGAAAAACGATTCTGAGCGGAGACGGTATGTCAGTCTAGGATATTTTAAATTATATTGATATTATTGTTATTATACCGTAGCTGGTAAGTTGAATTAATATTATTTATATTATTTAATTATTAACCCAAAATTATCAGTGATGCTAGAAAAATATTATAATATATACTTTTACTCGTTAAAATTGATTTTAATATGTAATTTCGTCCAAATTTGAACTTAAAATGTCTGTAAAAAATAACTGTGTTTATATATTTTTTATATTTTTTGTTTACAGTATGAACTATTTATTAGAATCTTTATTTTAAATTTTCAATCCTTAGTTATAAAAACTGACCATTTTATAATTGTTTAAGCATTTAGGTACAATGATTGATAATTTTCGAGATTTTGATGAATTTTGTCAAAATTCGAACTTTAAATGATTATAAAAAAAATGTGTGCTTATGTATTTTTAATATTTTTCAATTGCTATTTTAACAATATATATCAGGAGCCTTGTATTAAATTTTCATTATTTTTGGCCCAACAAATAAAATTTTATTGACATTTATAAAAAAAAAACTAAAAAAATTGGAAACTGAAAATGTCCGTTAACAGCAGCTCAAAATAAGTCAGAATATTTTGAAAATGCTAGGGAGTGTAGAAAATGTCTATAAAACATTCGGTCAAAATTTCATGTCTCTACGATCATTTTTTTAGAGTTATACCAAAAACCAAAATCAATTTTGTCGAAAATTCACGTTTTTCCCTTAATTTTTCATTTGTTTTTTTAACGCTTTTGAAAACTACTGGGAAATTTTAACTTTTGACCCCCCAAAGTACCAACTAGATTCACTTTCCTATCAGAAAAGGTACTATATTGAAGAAAAGCGAAGCATTTTTTCTGTCCTAAAAGGTGATGACAGACACAAAAATAAAAAAATTAAAAAACACACATCATTATAAAATCAATACATTCATCGCTCCGCTCAGAATCTAAAATTAAATAAAAAAAATTTAAAAAAAAACTAAAAAAAAGGGCGGGTAAGTGTATGTCGCTCTGCTGTACAGTAGGTTACAAGTGAGTCACTGTAATGGATTGTGTTAGATTTTAATCCAATGATATAATATCATTGAATAAGAAAAACGATTCTGAGCGAAGACAGTCAGTCAGTCTATAATATCTTACTAAGTCTAAATGTATTTGATGATATTATTGTGAATAAAGTAATTAATTTTAGTATTATAATAGGCATTAGTATTTACTATAGTTGGTTAAATTCATTTTTCTCAAAAAAATTATATTTTAAAATGCCATTGCGTGTATATAAAATATAACAATATATTCTAAAAGTTTCATATACCAACAAATAATATTTTTAAATTATATCAAATAACTAAAATCATTATTCTTGGTTTAAATATGAAATTTTGTCTAAATTTGAAATTAAAATGTCTGTAAAAAATAAATGTGTTGATATATTTTTTAGATTTTTTGGTTACAGTATGATTTATTTATGAGAATTTTTGTTTTAAATTTTCAACACTTAGTTATAAAAACTGAACATTTTATAATTTTTTAATTACAATGATTTATAATTTTCGAGATTTTGACAAATTTTGTCAAAATTCGAACTTTAAATGCTTATAAAAAAAAATCGTGCCTATGTATTTTTAAAATTTTTCAACTGATGTTGTAACAATATATAAGAAAGTTTGTATTAAATTTTCAGACTTTTTGGCCCACCAAATAAAATTTTATTGACAATTATAAAAAAAAAAACTAAAAATGTCTGTAAACAGCTCAAAACAAATCAAAATATTTTCAAAATTGAATGGTGTATAGAAAATGAGAATATAAACATTTAGTGAAATTTTCATGCATCTACAATTATTCGTTTTTGAATTACAACCAAATAAGAAAAACGCTACATGAGAAATCGAGTGAATATCCTATGTTGTAAAATTATGAACTTAAAACACTCATAAAAATTTATTTTTAATTGCTTTTTAGATATTTTATTTTTGATAAAAGTAGAAAAACTTACGTTAAATCTTGTGTTAAAATTTAAAACCTTAGATTTAAAAAAAAAAAATTTTATGAATTTTTAACTCTAAATAATTTTCAAATTTTCGTCATTTTTACGTATTTTGTCAAAATTTCAACTTTGAATGCTTAGAAAAAATTTGTGACTACAGATTTTTAATATTTTTCATGTGCCTTTGAATTTTGAAACAAAATATTAGGAGCATTCTATTAAATTTTCAAGAATTTTTAACGAATAAATAAAATGTTATTGATTTTTAAAAAAAAAAAAACCAAAAAGATTTGAAATTTAAAATGTCTGTAAACAGCTCAAAATAAGTCAAAATATTTTGAAAACGGTATGGTATATAGAAACCGCTTATATAAACATTCAGTAAAAATTTCATGTATTTACCGTCATTTTTTTTAGACTTACACCAAAAACCAAAATCGATTTTATCGAAAATCAATGTTGCGTAAAAATTCCCGTTTTTTCCTTAATTTTCCATTTGTTTTTCACGGTACTTTTGAAAACTACTGGAAAATGTTTACTTTTGACCCCCCAAAGTACCAACTAGATTCACTTTCCTATCAGAAAAGGTACTATTGAAGAAAATCTAAGCACTTTTACTGTCCCAAAACGTGATGACAGACACAAAAAAAAATTAAAAAAAAACACACATCATTGTAAAACCAATACATTCATCGCTCCGCTCAGAATCTAAAACACACATCATTGTAAAATCAATACATTCATCGCTCCGCTCAGAATCTAAAATGGTTTTATTAATTCATGATCTTTTTATTATACGTTATCATTTGAAAATCAAAAGGTGATATTGGTTTCACCAATAAATATAAGGGTGAAAAAAATTAAAATATTATACGAGTTTAGAAAAACATAAATCTAAAAGTTAAGAAAAAAAAATTTAAAAAAAAGTTAATACTTTTCGAAATAATTAGTGTACCCACTTAAATGGATAACCTGTATGTATGAGATAATTTTACTTCCTACCTAAAACTAAAAAAAACTTTTTATATGATAAATAAAATGTATAATTTGAATACTTTTTTATAGTTTTATATAATACTGGCAGGAACCCATAATTTGATAAACTTTTATACTTTAAGCTTTATTTTCAGTCAACAACATATTTTTTTAAATTTTAAATCATAAGTTTTAGTATTTATACTATAAAACTATAGTTTATAAAATATATTTTATATACACTATAAAATTATATAAACTAACCAACTATTATCTTTAGGTTCTTACACGAGTTTACAAACAGGTAAGTTTGTTAACTAATTGGTGCAACTATAGTCAGGTAGATATTTTTTTAGGAATAATAAAAAAAAATTAAGAAATATAAATTAAACGTCTAAAACAACATTTTAAAACTAAAAGTAATATTTCGTCTTAGAACAAAACTTTTTCCTTATATTTTGAAAATTACTTAATTAATTATTAACATATTTTTTTCAAATATCTTAAACTATAATTGTTTCATGTAGTGCGAGTATGATGTACCAATGTGAAAGTTTATCTTTTATTTCTTTTTTAGAATTGATTGATGGTGTTCTTAAAGAAGAAAAGAAAAGTAAGTAATCCAAAATAATTTAAACTAATCTAAACCAAATTTGACAAATTGATTTCGTTATACCTACTTATCATTTTTTGGTATATTATACTGCCGGGTTTCATCTAAAAAAACGAATGTTAAACCTGGTCCCATCTACCAAATTTAATTGAGATCTAGTGATACATTAAATTCTCCAGCTTATTTACAATACACAGGGGATCCGGTCCCTTATTTTATAATCAATAAAGCTGCATGTATATAATTGATTAAACTTTTTTGCTAAAAATGTTTACAATTTTTATAGATTCAATATGTACAATTCAATTTGCCTATTTACAATAATATATACTTACCTAGTACGATAAGTTTACGCAACATGACTATGAGTAACTCTCTCAGTGTATCGACTGTGTCACCGAATATTATTTATATATTTTATTTCACTTACCCCAAGATTCAATTAAGCTACACTTTTGGGCGACAAAAAATAATTTGGAACCATTTTTATTAGTAATATTATTACTCAATGTTGTTTGGCACTCTGTTTACCAATATAAACAGTTCATTTAAAAAAAAAAAAAAAACAGGGAAGTCGCTCTGTAGGTTTCTAGTATACATTATATCATTGTCAGGTCACAGTAGTAGTTTAATGGATCTGATAAGTATACATTTAATGATAGGTATACAATGTATACCAAAAAGGTTCCGAATGAAAGTTATGTATCAGCCACTATTCATTGAAATGATTTATGAATGGCTTTATAATATATTAATATTAAAAATTGCAAATATGAACTTTAATGTCTGAAAAAAAACTTTGTTTATATATTTTTTAAATTGTTTGATTACAGTATTACTATTTATGAGAATTTATGTTTTATATTTTCAATACTTAGCTACAAAAATTGAACATTCTATAATGAATATAATAGGACTTTTAAGTTATATTGTAGTTGACCAAATATTTATAACCAATAGATACAAGTATTAAAAAAAAATACTAATATCATTGATAGTTAAAAATATCACGTACTTACTAATGTAATCAATGTAACTATTGATACTCTAATATGCACTAAAATTGATACTTTTTTTTTTTAGAATGTATCAGTAAGTAAGATTTACTCCACTTTCAATAATAAATATATTTTTATAACATTTACCTATTATCATTCATTAATAATAACATCATCTTTGTTTATTAATTATTGCATTGTTTATTATATTTTTTGAGTGTTATAATTGTGTTTAAATAATAGTTTTGATTGAACCCTAAGAACCCTCGGGCTAACAATTTAATTTTCCTTTATTATAATACTTAACATAATGACATGTCAAAAACATACTATATACCTTCAATTAAATAATAAATTAGGCGTAGGGAAAGTGGCGTCCCCATCGCCCAGTGCACCTTAATAAGTGTACTACAGTAGCCCTACCCTGACCTTAATTGGTCGGGGTAAACTGGTCCTTCAGGTTGGGGGTTGAGCGTGGGGCTAACAACCCCACCTTAAAAAAACCTATTTGTTATGATACCATCAGAATATCAGCCTCGGACATGGAGTAACGGTTATAAGCTAGGACATGGAAATCGGAAAACTGGAATTAAGATCGCGACCTGGAACACGTTGAGTCTTTTTAGAACTGGAGCTTGCCAGAATCTTACAGATGTATTAGAAACATATGAAATACATATAGCAGCTTTGCAAGGGATAAGATGGTCAGGAAATGGACAGCTTAAAGTGGGAAAATATATAATCTACTTCTCTGGAATGGAGGAAAGACACATTTTTGGAAGTGGTTTTGCTGTGCATGAAACCCTAGAACCATACATGAAAGAGTTCAATCCCGTCTCAGAAAGAATAGCAGTACTACGAGTTGACACAAAACCTCTAAATATAGTACTAGTATGTACACATGCACCAACGGAAACAAGAGATGAGGATTTCAAGGATGCGTTCTACGAGGAACGGGCACATACGTATGATAATCTGCCAGGGAACGTAATCAAATTAGTTCTGGGGGACTTAAATGCCAAGTGTGGAAGAGAGATAAAATTTAACCCAACTATAGGTAGTGAAAGCCTACATGAGACAAGTAACGGAAATGGACTAAGGCTCATATTCTTTGCAGCAGAATAAGTAGCACAACGTTTCCACACAAGGACATTCACAAAGCCATACGGAAACCACCGGACGGAATAACAACTAATCACATACTCATTCAAAAGAGATTTCGCTCATGCATAAAAGACATACGAAGCTATAGAGGAGCTGACTGCGATACAGATCACTTCTTAGTAGTGGCAAAGTTCGAGCTAAAGCTACAGAGTCGAAAACAACTAGAAAAAAGAAATAGCAGAAAGATAAATCTAGAGATGCTGAAAGATGAGGAAATCCAGCAAAAATACTCAAATAGTATCGGTGAATATGTAAAAAGCATGGAATTGAATAACGTAGATGAAGACTGGGACAAAGTTAGCAAAGCCATTAAACAAATTGCAGTAGAAAACATTGGGATGATAAGAAACAAGAAAAAATGGTGTAATGAAAACTGTCGAAAAGCAATAAGAAAAAGACAAACTGCCCGGGAAAACTATATTAAAGAAGATAGTACAGATACAAAAAGAGTATACATTTTAGAGAGGAAGATGTGTAAACGAGTACTCCAAAGAGAGAAAAGAAAGTATCTAAGTGAAATATTGCAAGAGGCAGAAAGAAATTGCTCGATGGGAAGTGTTAGAAATTTCTTTAAGACCATAAAACAATACAAAACGTTCAACCCAAGTCTAAAAACTATTAAAAATCGTCATGGTGTAATACTCATGGATCCTAAAGAAAAGCCGATAGATGGAAGGAATACTTTACTGAACTGTTGAACGCAGATATCCCAGATAACTCAACGAGAAGAAAAAACATACATGGAGCAGAACCAATGGTAAGCGAAGTGACTCGAGAAGAAGTCAATGAAGCAATAAAAGACCTAAAAAATTGGAAGTCACCAGGATTGGATGAAATACCAGCTGAACTCATCAAATATGGTGGAAAAGAGATGTAAAACCTTCTTTTTAGGATTTGTCAGAAGATATGGAAAGATGAGAGCATGCCAAAAAACTGGGACGAAGCCATAGTGGTACCGATTTACAAAAAAGGTGACAAATCAATCTGTGAAAACTATAGAGGAATATCACTGCTTAACTCAGCTAACAAAGTGTTTGCGAGAATACTATTAAACCGACTAACGCCGTACGCAGAAGAAAACTTAGGCAGATACCAGTGCGGATTCCGAAAAGGGAAATCAACAATAGAGCAACTATCATAGGCCAGTTAAAAGAAAAAAAGTATGAATCCCGCCAAAACATCTGGCAGCTATTTGTTGATTTCAAAAAGGCTTACGATAGTATACACCGACTAAGTCTCTACAACATAGTGGAGGAGTTCGGGATCCCACAAAAATTAGTAACCTTAACCAAAATGTGCATAGAAAACACACAGTATAAAATAAAGGTCGAATCCACGGTGTCAGAAACCTTTGAAGTAAGAATAACTGGCTTAAAACAGGGAGACTCACTATCACCTACCCTATTCAATATAGCTTTAGAAAAAGGGAATTACAGTCAGAAACAACTGGAGTGGAAATCGGTCAGCAACACATACAAATACTGGGCTTTGCAGACGATTTAAATATACTAGGAAACTCCCTAGAGGAGACGGAAAAAGCAGCCCAAGTCCTTGAACAAGCAGCTAGCAAGATAGGTTTAAAAATCAATGCCGAAAAAAACTAAAGTAATGGAGCTGCTAGAAGACGGAGACAACCCTAACGCGGGGTCCCTAACTTTCGAAAAAGTAGATGAATTTCGGTACCTAGGAGCTATGCTGAGTGCTAAAAATGATTGGTCGAAGGAAATAGGAGTAAGGATCGCAAAAGCAGAAAGAGCGGCATTTGCCTTAAATAAGTTCTTCAAATCAAAATTATTTTCAAAGAAGACCAAAACTAGACTATATACAGCAATAATAAGACCTACGCTCACCTATGGCTGTGAAGCGTGGACTACCACCAGCACAACTGAAAGAACACTTAGGACCTTTGAAAATAGAATTTGGAAGACAATATGTGGACCAACTTATGATAACGTCAATGCTATATGGAGAAGAAAATACAACAAAGAACTAGAAGACGAATTGGGTATGGCGCCAGTTATCAGCTTTGTAAAGGGACAAAGGATCCAATGGTTAGGACATGCGATGCGGAGAAGCGAGGATGATATAAGTAGGACAATTCTAAATTGGAAACCAATGGGAAAAAGACCACGAGGAAGACCCAGGAAAAGGTGGATGGATGTTGTGGAAGAAGACCTTGAAAGATTGGGAGTATAGGAATGGAGGGAAGTAGTGCAGGACCGTGAAAAATGGAGAGATATTGTGATGGCGGCCAAAACTCTTAGAGAGTACTAAGTGCCAGAGAAAGAAGAAGAAATAATGAAGCTCCCAGATTTTAACATTCAAGCATACATTATGAATACTTACATTAAACAAATTATCAAAAACTAATTTTGTATATTATATTTGATACTCGCCTTATGAATATTTCGAGAATACTTACAAGTTGCTAAATTCTTAATTTTTAATCTTCGTTATAATTTGGTTATGAGTTATATTAAAATTTTAATACCGATCTTATATTACGTTTTTCTAGTCTTAAATTCTGTAATATTTATTTTATAACAGCTAACTTACAATTATTCAGAAACGGTAATAATAAAAATAATAATAGTACTAAATTTAAATATTTTATTTTTTCAACAATACGATATCACGTTAAGAATCAAAAAATATTTGTGTATTTTCTTACCCGAGCACATAATAAATATAAATGTTGTTAATTATTTAGTGGATATCGACATACCTGGCTTTAAAATTGAATGCATTTTGAAGAACACATTTAAAAATATAAGTATGTTACAATAAATTATCTATATATTTATAAATAAAATAATTTTTGAATTTAAAACACTATAACTACTCTCAACTACATGAGGTACAAGATAGTGGTTGGTTAAACAAATCAAAAAATAGGAGCCTTATAGTATTACTTTTCAACTAGGTAGTCTAACCTAACCTAAACCAATGAATAAAATGTTATTAACATTTATAGAAAAAAAAAGCGGGTAAGCTGATGTCTCTGCTATACAGTAGGTTACAAGTGGGTCACTGTAGTAGGTGGTGATAAATTTGAATTCAATGATATGATATAATTGTATACGAAAAACGATTCTAAACGAAGACAGTTTATCAGCCTAGGATATTTTATATAACATTTATATTGTTATTATTAATACGGTAGCCGGTTAAGTTCATTATTATTATTATTTATTATTAAATTTGTATACAATAATGTTCTTTAGAAGTTTCAAGTATTTTTCGGTTACATAAATAACCTACTTATGTTGAACCTTGTTCTAATTTTGTACATTTCCAATTTGATAAATTTCTTCAACGTTCAAACTTTAAATGCTTATAAAAAAAAACGTGCCTATGTATTATTTTTCAACTGCTATTGTTACTATATACCAGAAGTATTGTATTACATTTTCAAGTTTTTTGACCCAATGAATAAAATTTTATTGTGATTTGTAAAAAAAAAACTAAAAAATTGAAAATTGAAAATATCCGTAAACCGTTCAGAACGAGTCAAATTATTTTTGAAAATGTTATCAAGTATATATAGCATAGTATCAAGTAGGTATAGGATAAGTAACATACCTATGGTTTAAATTTCAAGTAACTACAGTTATTCGTTTTTGATTTACAACAAAATAATAAAACCGCAAGATACAAGAGAAATTTAGTGAATTTCCAATATTGTAAAAATATGAACTATAACCAGTTCATTCATCGCTTTGCTTAGAATCTAAAACGTATATGGTCACCGGTCGGTGGGTACCTATGAACTATTGCCGGAATTATAGGAATATTTTGTATTATTTCTGTGTTATATTTATAGAGAATACAAGTAACTGGGTTGGTTAAAAAAAAACTATAATATGCAATTGTTATAACTATCGTTTTTAGTATATATCTGGTTATAACTTAAAACCACGAAGAATAAACGTTTTTATTATTCGTGGTTCGAACTAAAAAAGTTAGTTAATTAATTACATTTGGATTTTTTTTAAATATTCTAGAATTAATAGATTTGAAAAATGCAGGTAAGTAAAGAAAACTAACTATTAAAAAATATATTCATAGGCTTTACGGTTAGTACCTACAGAAGATGAATATTATTTACTTGTTTTATGTACAATATGGCATAATGATTTTGAGGAAATGACACAGTATAGTCCACTTGTTTTGACGATACAGCAGTCGCATACTCAGTATACGATTTAGCGAAGATTCAATTAAATGTGTATAATGTTTTATTGATTCTAATCAACTTCTACAACAGTGGCAGTGGAAGTTTTCATGTCATGAATATTAATTACCTATCTATTTGACTGTATGACCATACTTATAATCAGTTTATTTTGAAGTTCCCACGGCCATGAAGTTGGCCCACCGACATCGCACAATCCATACAAAATCTATGCCAAAATTTCGCGAGTAATTTGCTAGAATTTGCGAGTACATTCTTGGAATTTGCTAGTCATTCCTTCCTCCCCTATTCAAGGGTGGGCCAACTTCAGATAGCCAACCTGCCTTACTCAAAACAATCCAAATCGGCATCAAAACTTTCGTATCAATTTGCTAGTATTTGCTAGTCCACTCCCGGAATTTGCTAGTCCTCAAAAGCCCAGATATGAGCTTTCAAAGTTCTGAAGTTGGCCAACCTGCCTTACTCAAAACAATCCAAATCGGCATCAAAACTTTCGTATCAATTTGCTAGTATTTGCTAGTCCACTCCCGGAATTTGCTAGTCCTCAAAAGCCCAGATATGAGCTTTCAAAGTTCTGAAGTTGGCCAACCTGCCTTACTCAAAACAATCCAAATCGGCATCAAAACTTTCGTATCAATTTGCTAGTATTTGCTAGTCCACTCCCGGAATTTGCTAGTCCTCAAAAGCCCAGATATGAGCTTTCAAAGTTCTGAAGTTGGCCAACCTGCCTTACTCAAAACAATCCAAATCGACATCAAAACTTTCGTATCAATTTGCTAGTATTTGCTAGTCCATTCCCGGAATTTGCTAGTCCTCAAAAGCTTATAATAGGGAGGTTAAATAAGTTTTTGCCAAATGTCATTAGTCATTAGTCATTACTCATTACCATACTGTAAAAAATTCATATACCCACGAATGATATTTTTAAATAACAACAAAATGGTTAAAATTGCCATTCTTATTTAATTTCGCCGAAATTTGATATTAAAACATTTTACTATATTATATAAAAACTATCTTAAAATATTTTTATATTTTTTGTTTACAGAATGGTTACGTGGAACCTTGCTTTAAAAGTTTCATCCTTAGTTATAAAAGTTAAACAATTTATACATTTTTAAATACAAAATCATTTTCAAATTTTTAAACATAAAAAAAAAATTGTGCCTATGTATTTTTAATGTTTTTTAACTGCTATTATACAAATGTAATAGGAGTCTTGAATGAAGTTCAAGTTCCACGCTTTTTGACCCCACGAGGCCACGAATAAAATTTTATTGACATTCATAAAAAAAAAGCTAAAAAAAAATTGGACTGAAGATCTCCCTAATCAGTTCAAAATAAATCAAAAGATTTTGAAATTTTTATCGCAAATACAACACGCTAATATAAACAACCAGTGATAATGTCATGTATCGACGGTCATTTGTTTTAGAGTTACTCCAAAAACCGAAATCGATTTTATCAAAAACCGGTGTTGCGTAAATATTCCCATTTTCCATAATTTTTGGGTTTTTCCTGACGTTTTTGAAATCTACTAGGAGTTTTCTAATGTTTACCTACGTATTGCGTAATGCACCGAGGATACTATATTTGCTACTGAAAACCACCGTTGAAGAAAAACATTGAAGTATTAGTTTTACAATTTTTTTGTGTAATCAAGTAGTTACCATTGTAAAATCAATCGGAGATAACTGAGTGTTGAGAATCTAAGAAAAATGTTTGAGGAAAATTAGATTAGGTACCTTACTGAAAAAATAACAATTATTATACTATAATAACTGCTGCAGTTTTATTTTATTGTATTTATTTATCTGTCTCAGAACATCATACCTTTGATGAAACTATTTATATATATACATTTAATTATTATTATTCTTTTGTGTATTATATTATACACATAACAAATTAGTAAGTAGTTAATATTATAAAGGTTAAATAAAAATAAAATTAGGTTATTCTGTTCTAATGTAAATAAGTATATGTGGAGTTACTGTTTGCCGATTTACACGCTTCACTTTCTTTTCTAAATCATTATGTATTTCCCAAACATTATTCATCCTTTTAGTATATGTTACATAATGACCCGAGTTATGTGTAACTGCAGCAACAAGAAAATATCTGAAAAAAATTATATTTGTGAACGTTGTTTTTCAGTGATTGAAGGACATACTTACTGACTATTATCCACATTTATTTGTGTAGGAATATCTGTTAATTCACAAGACAAAATATAATTGGCATCGTAACATAAGGCATCGAGTTCAATGAAGACATGTTGTTGTAGTATTCTTTCAATTGTTTTTTGACCATTGCAAGTGGATGAATTTGATTGCAACGTACATATTTGTGTTTCTTGTTCATGGTAGTTTTCCAATATTTTTTCCAATACGGATATACCATTAGCCATAATTTGTGAACATTCGTTTGGACTCAGTATAATTGTTGGAGAAGACGTAACTCTTTGGAAATTACGGCATTTGTTGTTACTACAGTTAATATTTTACACACAGCTAGGTTCTTCCTTCAATAATCCGTTAATAATATGACTTATATTGCACTCGGCATTAAGTAAATACACATTATCAATACAGTTTTGTGGTTCAAAAATAGTTCGTAGAAGTTGCAATCGACTGTTATATATTTTTGAAGAAGGACCATGCAAAACAATTTCTTTTATAAACATCAGTAATTTATTCTCAGACGAATTAACGTATAAACGATATGAAGGAAACTCAATATACCCCACGGAAATTCCAAAAACCAATGAATCAAATGCACACGTATTGTTGATTATAAATTTTTAGTACTTGGCATATGAATCTTTTTTTCTTTTGAGTTTATAAGTGGTCCTGTCCTTATATTTTTTAGACCTCCCCAACATTCTTCTGCATTAAATGTGTCATCATCACTTATAGAAGTTGTAGACGACGAAGATGCCAAATTTTCATTGCTCAAATCATTAGCATTAAGGTCATCGGTGGTTATCTTTTCTAAATTATCGTCTACAAAAAGATTTTTTGTTGGATATATTTGCTCACTTCTTACAATTTTCATATTATTCTCTATGCTTCTTAAATGTGTTACTACAAAACGGTCTGCAGATAAAAGACGAGATTCATGTTTTAAAATTGAATTTTTTAGCTGACAAAATTCACCCTCCACAGAAGCCGAACTAGCTGTTGTGTAAGGAGATTTAAAAAATGGTACCATGACGTTTGTCCACATTGGAAACTTTTTACAAATTCTCATTAAGCTGGTTTTAAACTCTGGTACATAGTATGCACTCAAACGATCTCCTACTGTTAATGAATTAATACA